>JAMFLL010000813.1:0-25473 GCA_027475725.1 Pythium rhizo-oryzae | reverse complement strand
CCCGGGTTGTACAGCTTCCAGAGCGAGAGCTTCCAGCCGTAGCGCTTGTACGCCTCCATGTACTTCTCGAACACCGCGTACATCGTGCGCTGCTGCTGCGCGTGCGTGAGCCCCACGCGCGCGCCCAGCGCGCCGCTCTTGGCCACGAGCCGCTTGCCCGCCAACAAACTCGCCATCTTTGATCTCGTCCGCTGGGAGAAACTGCGAGGGCCCAAAGCGGAGACCGTGGAGCTCCCCACCACCGCAAAATGGGGGACCAGCCGTATACGAGGCGTATACTAGTCCGCAGTATACACACTCCTGCTAAGTACGATGAAGACCTTGAGAGGTTGCGCGAAGGTGCACAAACTCAACTAAGTACGCATTGGAGGTGCAGTTAAGTCCGCGTTAAGTGCGCCTGATTTTTTTTTTGGAGAGCGAGCTGCTGGAGATGGATACTCTACCGTGGAGTGGCAGCCCGGGACCGACGCGGGTGGGGGCGTCTAGCAGAGCACGACGCCGACGTCCTTGGGGGCCATACGCGGGCAGCGCCAGTTGTAGAGGTAGTACTGGAGCTCGCCGCTGCCCTTGGCGAACTTGAGCGGCTCGAGGAACTCACCGTTGTCCATGATCGTGAGCGCGTTGAACACGTCAAACTCCTGCTGCTTGGCCATGACGAGCGTGTCCTGCATGAGCTCCGTGAGCGACACCGACGTGGCGACATTGTAGAACGAGTACGCCGCGCGTAGCGTCTTGTGCTTGTCGTTGCCCAGCACCGAGGACGGCAAGTGGTAGTAGCTGCTAAAGTCGGTGATCTCGTGGGTCTCCGGGTTCTCGACCACGAACGAGCTCATGACGCCTTCCTGCGGCAGCATCCAGTGCGCGACCTCTTCCTCGCTATAGTGCGTGATCAGCTGGCACTTGGACTGGTACGTCTTGAGCAGCTTCTCCACCTGCGCGAGGTCCTTGCGCTCCATGACACGGAAGCCCGGGATCGCCGCCGCCGTCGGCAGGCGCAGCGCCTTGATGAGACTAGACATGGTCATGCGCGGCGGCAGTGGCGAGAATCCGATCTCCACAAGCTTCTTGGGGTTGAGCGAGCGGTGGTAGTAGCGGCACTGCGAAACGGGCATGGGCAGCACGGCACCGGCCGTGTAAATCGCCTGCCAAATGTCGAGCAGGTTCACACGACGCGTGATCTCCTTGATGAGCACGGGCGCAAGACGCTTGGTGCGCAGCTTCTTATGAACGCACAAAAAGTTGATCTCGGCCATGGGCATCTCGTTCTCGTACACGCGCGTGGTCACAGGAATGCCACTGATGAACGCCATGAGCTTGTTGGTCTTGGTGTTGCGCACGCCGACGTGCCACTGCTTGTGGAACCCGGGTGGCGTGAGTGCCCACTTGAGGAAGTCGACCGAGTAGTCAAAGCGCAGCGTCGCGCCGTCATCTTCCACGTAGTTCTGCGCGAGCAGGTCATACACCTCCTGGGCCTCGACGTCGCTCGTGAAGTCCACGTCGCACCACTCGAAGCCCGCGGGCATCGCGTAGGGCTCAGCGCGCACGTCCGCTACGGTCTTGGGCGCGTCGATCGCGCCGTGCTCGCTCGGGAACTCGTCGATCTTGGGCACGGGCTGCGTCTTCCAGAACTTGAAGTCGTCCTGCGAGCGCGGCTTCTCGGCGGCGCCGCGCGGGTCCTGCGCGAGCCGCAGCTGGTTGAGCACGCGCAGGAACTCCTCCTGCTCCTCCACGGTGTTGAGCTCCGGCTTGTCCTTGGGCGTCTTCTCCTTGCCGCTCATGGTGCTGAATTCCTTCTTTCCCTTGTTTCTCGGAGACCGGCGATTTGGTTTGACCCGCTCGCCGGAGATCGAAGAGCTCTCTTCCCCAAAGAGGTTCACTTTGGACTCAGATGTGGTGAGGTGGCACTTCCAGAGCGATTCATCTTGACATATCTGATTCAGGCTCAGATCATTCGTCTGAGACCACGAGGCACTAAAGCGCGGGGTTCACTCCATGTCACTACAAGTTGAGCTGCCACCGCCAGACCGAGAAGCGCCAAGAAACGCAGGTTGGAGATCGGACGGCCATGGGCAAGTCGTGTCGCGACATGGCGGAGGCGCTCCGCGACTGCATGGTCACGGAGGAGTGCATGAGCGACGGCACGCGCACGCTCAAGCAGTGTCTCAAGCTCAAGGAGTTCGCCCACGAGTGCAGGGTACGATGGCACCCACTGGGTGATTTGATCCCCGTTCACATGACTGACGGAGCGGTGGAATGTGTGCGCGATGACAGGAGCTTCGGTACGCTTACTTTGAGTGCAAGCGCGGCCAGCTGGACATGCGCACGCGCATCCGCGGGCCCAAGGGCGGCGTGAGCAAGCCGCAGGAAGACAAATAAAGCGACCGATAATCGAGAGCAATTCCAAAAAAGGTGATTTCCCATGGCTATTGAGTTAAGGTAAAGCCATCCGATTGCGAACGAGCATGAATGACTCATGGGGCAGTAGTTCTTCAAGGGCTGTCATGTCGCCCTGCAGCACAGCAGCATCGCATTCCAGTACAAGCTGGTGAAGTGATATTTGGAGAACCCATCGCTTCGTCTCGTCCGTCTCGAGAATGATCGCTTCGCTCAGCTCGCTGACGGTCTGGATGAATGCTTCAGAATCCTCACGCCAGAACTGTAGCGAAGCGATTCGGAGATCAAGGATTGCGACCAGAACGAGTAGGAGGCTCGGAGAATCGGTTCGCAGGCTTAGTAGACCGAAAAGACTCGTAGTGATCAACTTGCTCGAGTCTTGGGCCAGCCTCTCCTCGGCATTGGACCGGAGCAACGTAATCGCCGCCATCATGAACGCTGCAAATACAGGAGGGAATGCCTCGGATGGGGTCACGGCCAGATCGTCTGCCGCCCAACCAATCGTGTGTTCAGCGACGGCGACATCGACACCAGTCAAGGCGAGTTCCGTGGTCCATTGAGCCGCAGAGTCGTGCTGATAGACGTGACATACTTGGCTCAGCTTTGGAGACAAGAGCTGTTGTCGTGAAGCCTCGAGCCCAGCCAGCACAACGGATCGTGCTGACGTCGTTTCTTGGATGAATGTCTGGACTACACTCGGAACGCGCAGCTCGATATCTCCCGGTCGACGCAATGCCTTCAGTCGCAGCAGATCGTCCACAAAGTTCTCGAAGAAGAGCGGCTGGAGCGCTCGCCCCCAGCGAAGCAGCGCGAGCGTCTCCTCCGACGGCGCCACGGCGCCACGCGTCAGCGCCACGACTTTGGCCGCGCACAGCGCCGTCGACCCGCTGAGCTGCTCGGTGTGGGTCCAGTAGAACACCATCAATCGACGCAACTCGTTCTGGGCTGGATCATGCAGCTTCTTCGCGTCCACCACCCCAGCGAGAGAGCCGAGCCGCCGGTCCACAAGTCGCAGAATCTCGGTCTTGAGGCGCGCGTCGGTCTCCTGCAGCGCCGCGACCAGCACGGCCTGCTTCCACAGCCTCACGTCCGCCTGCCCCACCGAGCCCGTCGCGTTGGTGACGTACGCGTACAGCCAGCGCCGGAACGGAGGCGACGCCACCGACGGGCCTAGCGTGAGCCATCCGCAGATCACGTTGAAGAGCTCACTCGGACATTTTTGTTCGCAGAATTTCAGAAGTCCCGATAGGTTCTCGTAGAAGGTCTTGTAATCGGAGAGATGCGGTACGATCGCATCCACCGCGTTTATGGCGATTATAGACCATGGAGCTAACAAGGCGCTGGCGGTGGTCGATGCATCCACACGACGCTCGTCCGCCTCAGACAGCAGCTCACGTAGCGCCGCTGCCCACGCGTCCTCCGTCGGCAGCGCGCGCTCACCGACCAGTAGCCGCAGCACGACGCGCTCGCCCTCCGTCCGCATCGTGGGTCTAAACCACTCGGTGATCCACCCAAAGATGACTCAATGTCGCACGAAGGTAAGAGCTGAAGTGGTGGAGGTTGCACGAACGGCGTGTGGAGCTGCTCGCAAGCGCGAGATGAGACACAAAGAACCTGCGATCTCAATCGGCTGGAGATGGCGCGCTTCTCGCTCGCGTCCGCCGCGCGCTACGCGCCGCAGCGGCGCCTGTTCTCCAGCAAGAAAGCGGCCGATGCGGCGGGCAACCTTCAGGAGAAGCTGGTCGCGCTCTGCCGCCATCGCGGGTTCGTGTACCCGGGCTCGGACATCTACGGCGGGCTGGCCAACAGCTTTGATTACGGGCCGCTGGGGACGCTCATGAAGAAGAACATCCAGGACCGCTGGTGGTTCGAGTTCGTGCAGAAGCGCCCCAACTGCGTGGGTCTCGACTCGAGCGTGCTCATGAGCTCCGCCGTGTGGACCGCCTCGGGCCACGTCGACAACTTCACGGATCCGATGGCCGTGTGCGCGAGCTGCAACTCGCGCGTGCGCGTGGACCAGCTGCTCGAGTCCAAGCTCACGACCAAGGAGGAGCAGGACGCGATCGCGACTATGTCGCTCGAGGAGATGGACGCGCTGCTGCAGCAGCACGCCGTGGCGTGCCCGAACTGCGGCAAGGTCCACTCGTTCCAGCCGGCCAAGAAGTTTAACTTGCTGTTCCGCACAAACATGGGCGCGACCGAGGAGACGTGCAACTGGATCTACCTGCGTCCAGAGACCGCGCAGGGCGCGTACATCAACTTTGCGCACGTGCAGTCGACGATGCGCAAGAAGCTGCCGTTCGGCATCGGCCAGATGGGCAAGAGCTTCCGCAACGAGATCTCCCCAGGTCACTTCCTGTTTCGCACGCGCGAGTTTGAGCAGCTCGAGCTCCAGTTCTTCACGCACCCGAACGAGTCCGACAAGTGGTATGCGTACTGGGTCGACGAGTGCTACAACTTTTTGCTGAAGTACGGGGTCAAGCCCGAAAATATCCGCAAGCACGAGCACGCGCCCGAGGAGCTCGCGCACTACGCGCGTGCGACCACGGACATCCAGTTCAAGTACCCGTTCGGCTGGAGCGAGCTCTGGGGCGTCGCCAACCGCACGGACTACGACCTGAAGAAGCACATGGACGCTAGCGGGAAGAGCCTGATGTACCAGGACCCGGTCGCCAAGGAAGAGTACCTGCCGCACGTGGTCGAGCCGGCGCTCGGCCTGGGCCGCGTGTTGCTCTCGATGCTGCTGGACGCGTACGACGAAGAGGAGGTGCTCGGCCGCAAGCGCACGGTGCTGCGCCTCCACCCGGAGATCTCGCCCTACCGCTTCGCCGTACTGCCGCTCGTCAAGAAGGAGCCGCTCACCGAGGTCGCGCAGCAGCTCTTCGAGGATCTCGCGTACGGCTCGAGCGTCGACTACGATGTGGCCGGCAGCATCGGTCGCCGCTACCGCCGCCAGGACGAGATCGGCACGCCCATGTGCCTCACCGTGGACTTTGACACGCTCGAGGACAAGTGTGTGACTGTCCGCGACCGCGACACCATGGAGCAGAAGCGCGTGCCCATCGCCACGATCCTCGAGGCGACCCGCGCCACGCGCCCGCACTTCCAATCCTTCTGATCCTGGGATATGTAGCCATTCAATATTAGAGGTGCATATATCTCACATCGCAGGTTTACGAGTCTACTCGATTAGGAGATGGGTGGGCTGGCCGATTCGCCAGCTGGTGAGCTGTTGGGCCTCTACGAACAGCTCCGTTGCACTGTGCACTTGCCGGAGAAAGCCGGGGGAAACGAACGCCGCCGACCCACGAGCATACGACAACCCGCTGCATGGTCACACAGTGGAGGGCTCCGCTTCGTCCATGTGGTCGCGCCGCACGGGCTGCAATTGGTCTGTACGGTCAGCGCTGACTGGATCGACCAGGTGGCCGTCCGTGAGTTGAGATCCGGCTGCATTTCCGAGCAGCAGCGCGAGGTCCCTCTCCCGCGTGGCTTCCGTTCATCAGCTTTGGACGGACGGCGCGGCGGTGCGACCGGCACGCGTCGCGAGAACGAGTCGCGGTTCCATTTTCCCCCACAGCGATCTGTGTACCGATCGATCGAGTGAACGCCGCGCGCTGATATCGGTCGCCGTCAAGCTCCTCTTCCGCGCCGCGCGAAACGCTCAGCGGGACTGCCGCTACGACTCGTACAGCTACATACACACACAACGAACATGAGCACCACATCGCATACAGACGCGACCACCGCGTCGTCGACGTTTCTCGACCCGACCGATCTCGCAGAGGAGGAACCACTGACCGATCCGGTTGCGTTCTCCAGCGAAGGAAGCCACGAACAGTCCGAGTCGTTCGACTGGGAAGAGTCCCATGTGCCCGAGACCGAGATGCCCGAGCCGACCACTGACGTTCCTGTGGCGTCAACTGCCGCGCCGTCCGCGACGCCGAATGCGACCATCGCCGTGCCCGCTACGAATAAGTCGGGCGGCGGCGGCGGCTCGGGGGCCGTCGTTTCCGTGACCGTCGTGATCGTCGTGCTGCTCATCGCGTTGGGAGTGATCGTGTTTATCCGGAGGAGACGCCGGAACCGCCGATTCATTGACGCCAAGTTCCAGTTCAATCCGAACCTGGGTACACCGACCGTATCCATCGAGCTCCCGCCGCCGCCGCCGTCCTCTCGTCTCTCGTACGACCCCAGCCAGAGCCAGCATAACCAGCACCGGTTGTCTGTGTTTTCTAATGGTCGCGTTGGCGGTGGCGGCAGTCTCTTCAACACCAATGCCCCAGTCGTGAGTCCGAACCTGGCACCGAGCCGGCTACCACAGGCGTCGTCGTCGTCGTTCCGACCAGACATGAGCACGACATATCGACTCGTCGATCCTTCTCCGAGCAACGTGGCGCCGACGCCCATGCTCCAGAACACGCAGCCTCGCACGCCCGTGGGTGCCGCGGCGGCTGCTAGACAGCAACCACAACCAGACTACGGTCAGTACAAGCCACAGTACCAATCCAAGACCACGGACGCGTCCATTGCCTCCTCAACAACCGTGTCGTCGTCGTTCCAGAGCCAAGGCACTAGCGGGGCCACGAGAGACACGACCGTGAGTGTCGCAAGCACGATTCAGGGACTCCACGACAGCATGTGCGACGATCTCTTTCAGTACGGCGACGGGCTCGGACGCGAACGCGCACAGAGTCGTGACCGCGCACGCTCTCGAGGGAACTCGTCTGCGTCAGCGTCCGGTGCTACACGCCCCAAGAAGCCGTCGATCGTGTTGGAAATCGACGAGCTCATGCCGCTCCCGATGCTGGCTGCCCCCACGCCTCCGTCTTACGCGACGCCGACCTCCAAAAAGACGCTGTCTTTCGCTCAGATGCGTGGCGCCGGCGCACGAGCACCGCCACCGCCGCCGCCGCCACAACCCGCCGCCTCGTCGTTCTTCGTAATGCCCCCGCCATCGCCGACGCTGTCCGAGACCGAGCCATTCAATCCGTTGATGATGACGTCAGTCCGAGTCCATGCCTCCAGGGCCTCCGAAGACGTCGTCGGGAACCATGGCATGACTGCGACCTTCTCGTCGTCAGCATCATCTGCATCAGCTTCGGCCGGTTCGGCAGCGTCCTTCGAGTCGGTGTCTTCCTTGACTTCAGCTTTCTCGGCATCGTCGACCTCGACACATCTCCAAAGCAGCCACAACGGTCGCATTTTCGAGACGCCCACGGACACAGCAATCCAGCGGCTCTCAGATGTCTCCTCCGTTTGCTCCGAGACGTCTACTGTTCGCGCCGGCTCGCTCATTGAGTTAAAGCAGGTGGTGGAGATCGAAAACCCGGACGGAAAGGCCAAAGAGATTGAGATCTAGTGTAGCCCAAGTCGTATTGTGATAGTATCATTGAGTGTTTATGTCGTGTGCAGCACCAACAAAGCGACAATCGCGTGTATTTATTCTGGTTGGGAAGGTTCTTTCGTATAATGCCGGATACCCACGCCGCAAACAGTCGATCACTCGTCATATAATACTACACGTTGGTACTCCTCGCTACACTCGATCTCAACCTGTTTCGCAGCCACATACAATATCAACCAAACATACTCAACAAGCATTCACATACTGTTTTCTGGACCAAGTCGCCAGGTAAGAAGTTCGTAAAGATCCATCGTGAACCTGTAGGCGAGACGTTGTGGATGGATCTCAACGAGCTCACTTACCGCGTATCTACGGAGACCCGCATCGTCCCGGAGAGCGAAAGGGAGAGGGTGGGCAACGCAAAGGCGCGAGTTTGTGCTGGGACGACTCGTCCGGACGAGGGCGAACAGGATGTGGGAGGGGGGAAAGGAGCGTGTAGCCACCAGGCTCGAGATCCGTCCGTCGCCCTCTACGGTTCAACCTCTTGCACATAACCAGGCCTCGCATCTCCTCAAAGCATCTTGCATCAGTACATTTGGAGTCGGCCTTGCGCGGTCATATATTCATCCAATCCGCATACCTCACGCTTTATTTCAGCCAATCGCATGCTTTGTATCCCGTCAAAAGAGATGTTCCACACGTCCACAGGCCACGACGGTCTCACCTACGAGAGGAGGGATCATCCTACCAAGAGGGGGACCACAGAGGGAACCATGGCGGACAAGAAGGCGCCCAAGGACAAGCAGCCGGCGGAGCTCAACACCGTGGAGGAGCAGGAGGAGTTCCTGCGCGTGCTCAAGCAGCTCAACCTCGTGCAGGACCCATCGGCACTGCTCGAGGCCGAGAAGCCGCGCTCGCAGGACGACTTCAAGTTCTGGAAGACGCAGCCCGTGCCCAAGATCGACGAGTTCCCGAGCGAGCACGGCGCGATCGACGCGCCCAAGACCGTGGCGGACGTGCGCGCCGAGCCTTACGCGATGCCCGCGGGCTTCGAGTGGTGCGACATCGACTTTACGGACGATGGCGAGGCCCAGGAGGTGTACGACCTGCTCACGCGCAACTACGTCGAGGACGACGACAACATGTTCCGCTTCGACTACTCGGTCGACTTCCTCAAGTGGGCACTCACGTCGCCCGGATACTTCAAGGAATGGCACGTCGGCGTGCGCAACACCAAAACCAACAAGCTCATGGCGTTCATCAGCGGCATCCCCGTGACGACGCGCGTGTACGACGCGAGCATCAAGATGGCCGAGGTCAACTTTTTGTGCGTCCACAAGAAGCTGCGCGCCAAGCGCCTCGCGCCCGTGCTCATCAAGGAGATCACGCGCCGTGTGAACCTCAAGGACATGTGGCAGGCTGTGTACACGGCCGGCGTCGTGCTGCCCATGCCCGTGGGCGAGTGCCGCTACTTTCACCGGTCGCTGAACCCCAAGAAGTTGATTGAAGTCGGGTTCTCACGCCTGCCACCGCGCATGACCATGACCGGCACGATCAAGATGTACAAGCTGCCGGCCACGCCCGTGACGCCAGGCTTCCGCGCGATGGAGCCCAAGGACGTGCCGCAGGTCACCGCGCTGCTTGCTAACTACCTGCGCAAGTTTGATCTGGTGCCCGAGTACGACGAGGCCGAGGTCGCGCACTGGATGCTGCCGCGCGCGGGTGTGATCAGCGCCTACGTCGTGGAGGACCCGGCGACCCACCAGGTCACTGACTTTTGCAGCTTCTACCACTTGCCGTCGACAATCATCGGCAACGACAAGCACAAGACGCTCAACGCGGCCTACTCGTTCTACAACGTCGCCACCTCGATCAAGCTCGTCGACCTCATGCAGGATGCGCTGATCATGGCCAAGCAGACCGACTTTGATGTCTTCAACGCGCTCACGCTCATGGACAACATGGAGTTCCTCGAGGACCTCAAGTTTGGCGCTGGTGACGGCGACCTCCACTACTACTTGTACAACTGGCGCTGCCCGCGTATGAGCGGTGACCGCGTCGGCATTGTGCTGTGCTAGGTACGAGGATAATAGGGCAGAATGCAGAAGCGAAAGAGAGGTCTTGGAAACGAGCGATGTTATGCGTGATGTGGTGAGAAGCAGGCAGAGAGGCAGAGGAAGAACAGCAGAAGCACGTATGTTCGCACGACATTCTCCACTGGCGTGCGACGCAGATTTCCAGCACCGAGTGGAGTGCGAAAGGATTCTCCACGTCAGTCTGATGGTCAGAAGCTACTGGCACAGAGCCGTTGGTGTGCGAATGGACCCACGTCTCGATGAACCGCCAAGTTTGATTTTGCTTCTGCGCTCGCTCGGCAAAGCAGTGCGTGCGCGTCACTGCAGTAGTCTCTCACTCCGGCAGTAGGCGACGTGGAGGCTCGCGATTCGGGCGACGAGCCGAGCGTCACGCGAGTGGCTCGCCTGACTGGGTAGTCGTGGCGAACAGAGGGCTTCTCCACAAGAAAGATAGACACCTCCTTCTGCGTTCGCAGCCACAGGCTTTCGCTGCCGTTCTGTTCCATCTCTGTCAAACAACCGCCAGTGACTGGTTCAGCTGCGAGCTGCACACCAGAGAAAGTGCCTGTACTGGACTACCACCTGCATGAGACAGACATCATAGACCACCATTGCCAGGATTGCCAGGTGGGCCCTCGTCCAGCCAGCCCGTCGGCCCGCCAGCCGTCAATGTGGCTAGGAAATGGCCCCCAATACGAAGGCGCCACGTCGCGCAGTGACGCGTCCTCAGAGCCTCCCTAAGGCCGCGATTAGCGAACCGAATCTCGATGGCGATGTATCCATCTCACGTGCGCCACGCATTCACAAGAGAACCGTTGGGCGACCCTACATCCGTGTTCTCTGGAGCGTTTCGTTGGACGTGTGATGTGGTGATGCGCGCGCCCAGAATACCGCGACGGAATTGCTACGGCTTGGCTACGTGAGGCCCCAGCGAGCCTCGGCGTGATCCACCCTCATCGCACATGTGCGAAGATTGCACGCATGGCACGTGGCCATTCGTCGATGTATCCATTTCTTCCGTGGTCTCGAAGTTAGGTCGGCAGGCAAAGCGACCACAGAAACGGATGAAGCACCTCTCGTCCACCGCCGACCACCCATCCCCCCATCTGTGAGCGGCATCAAGATCTCAGCAGGAGGCAAGAGTGTTGGTTCAGTAGATCCGCGCAAGAGACGCCAAAGAGATCCAGTCGGCTAACGTGCGGTTCTGCGACAGAGACCAACCAACACCACCAACCGACTAGGGAAACGAATCTGTGCCGGTCAAGCCATAGCCCAATGCCGACGTGCCACGTCGTCTCCGTCAAGCGCGTCACGCAGCTCCGAGCCTGCCTCGACTAGCAGACATCACTGCTCCTCGCCCCAAGCAGCCTGATACTCGTTGCTGTTGTCCGTTCGGCCGAAAGTGTACATATAGATACGCACTTCATCCCTTTGACAAGCCGACATACACGTCCGACGACGATGAGCCACAGATACGCAGAAGGTATACATAGAGATCCGGCAGAGAGGATATGTGGTCCCTTTGGAGGGAGAAGAGAGCCGACAGGCGTCCAGACCAAGCGAACAACAAGCGCTCGGAGCTCCGCTGACGCGAAGGGCACTTGCGTGGTCCTGGCGATCTCTTTTCGTCCGGACGCACGCCAGCCAAAGGGGCGCGAAGGATCCCCCCCAGACAGAAGAGCCCTGGGATCACACTGCATGATTGAGACCACTTGGCGCCATCGCCATTCTTCTCCGCGATTATTAGAGCGCGATGTCTACCAGATCCGGGTCTGTTTGACTGTGACAACCTGTCCCACCAGCGCCCAAGTTTCTTTGACGTCGACGTCGACGACGTGACGCGCACGTACTAGCCAATCAAAATGCTCTATGGAAACATTTTCATCCAATCGTGACGCAGTACTGATCGACGCCGACGACGTCACAGCCTAAAGAACCAATCAGCGTCGTGGTGCTTGGTGTGACTCAGCGCCGAGACGAACGAAGGGGTACGGTCCTGGTTATGTACCCCTCTGCCGACGAAAACGAGACGCGGCGTGCCGACATTACTGTCTCAGCTTTGTTTCAACCGGCGGTTGGTTCGTACGTATGGGCCAGGGATTCTTCCGCATGCGCATGCGACGAACGCGCGCCGCGAAGGCCCAGAGGGGGCCAGTCGCCGCGCTGGCCCGCCGAGGAAGGAAGGAAAACCAAGCGGTTCAGTTCATTCATTCCCCAACTTGCATTGCCTCCGGCAAGCGCCTGCCCCCCATCAACCGACTACAATGAACTTCTCGGTCTTCATGTCGCCGCCAGCGTCGGCGCGCCCGCCGCGGCCGTTCAACTGCCCGGAGGAGCTCCGCGACGTCGAGGTCGTGCGCAACCTCACGCTCAAGTCGCTCCAGCGCGAGCGCTTCTCGCGCCAGGGCCTGCCGCTCGACCTGCACCTCACGTCGACCACGGTCGCGGACGACCACGTCGTGTACCACGTGGCCATGGAGAGCGTCGTGACCAAGCACACGTGGGAGGTCGCGTACCGCTACTCGGAGTTCCTCGCGTTCAAGAACCAGGTCGACGAGCTCCACACGTGCCACGCGCTCAAGTGCAGCGGGTCGTGCCAGGCCATCCGGGACTACATGGCCGAGTGCTTCCCCAAGAAGCGCCTCGTCGGCTCGACGTCGGAGCGCGCCATTGGCGACCGCAAGCAGAAGTTTGAGAACGTGCTGCTCCACTTGCTGCGCTGCGTGCTGCTGCCCGGCTCGGCTATGAAGTGCGTCACGGCGCGCCACGCGCTGCCGCGCGCGCTCTACGACTTTCTCGGCGTCAAGGACGAGCAGGACCAGCGCTCGTTGCTGCAGATCTACGTCGACAACCGCAACCTCGCCAACTCCAAGAGCTTCTCGTCCACCTCGACGCGCTCGTCCACTTCGAGCGTCGGCCCCGAGCAGGACGACGACACATCGTGCCACAGCTACGCCTCGACGTGGGAGTTCGAGCAGGAAGACTCGCAGTGCGTGATCTGCCTTGAAGATCTGGACAACGAGACCTCGTCGGCTTGCGGGTGTGAGGACGAGGCCTGCAAGAGCTCGGCTCACACGACGGTGACGCTGCCGTGCAACCACTCGTTCCACCGCGAGTGCGTGTTCGAGTGGCTACTCTTTGAGTTCCACTGCCCGCTCTGCCGCGCGCGCGTTGGCCCGAACGCCGTGACCAACTACTGCCGCCCGAAGAGCCGCGTGCAGTGGTGGCTCGGTGAGTTCGACGAGGACCCGCTCGCCAAGTCCGACTAAAGGACTTGCTTCTGATCTACTGCCACCCAAAAAACAAATCCATGTCATATCTATAAGACTCAGTATCCATCAGTATAAGAGAATTCCGATTTCATCTCAATTGACTGGTGTTTCCAGCTTTGTATCATCTAGAGTGTGCGGCGACGTAGCTTTTCAGGATGCGATCGATCGCAGTCATGAGCTCTCGGGCTGTGGGTCGCTTCGCCGGATCGTGCTCCCAACATCGCTGGATCAGCTCCTGCATCGCCTGCGGGTAGTCAGCCATCGCCTTTAGCTGGGGGCGCGTGCCTTGCGGCACTTGGAAGTACACTTGGTCCTTTTCCAGGTCCTCGAACGGTTTTTCTCGCGCACGGAGGGTCCACAGCACGAGCGAGAGGCTGTAGATGTCGGCCTTCTCGTCAATATCCTGGCGGCGGTATTCCTCCGGCGCGCGCCACTTGCCCTTGGCGACCGACACGGGCGACTTGCACTTGGCTGGTGCGAGCCCGGCAGCCATGGACGGACCAACATACTTGACGCGGTTGAAGTCATTCAGCTTGAGTCTCCCGTTGCGATCGATAAGAAACTGCCGCGTCTGGATGTCCGTATGAGCGAACGGCCCGCCAGGCGCCTCATGGAGCTGCATAAGCCCACGCGCCGCATCACGGGCGAGCTCAAGCGCACGCTGGACCGAGAGCGGCTTGTTCGCGTCAAACACGAGCTCGTCCAGTTTCTCCGGCACGTACTCGACGATGACCGTCGAGTTGCACCACCCGACGAGCGAGACGATGTTAGGCTCGTTGCGGATCGGGAACATCGCGGCTGCCTCCTCGACATGACGCGGCAGAATGTCGCTGCGGTCCAGCAGCTTCTCCTTCACGACTTTGATCGCAACCGACCTGCCTGCAGCAAGAGAGATTCAGAAAGACTGAAAGAAAGAGTTCTCCCACGTCAGAAATCGCGCTCACCATCCCAACTGGATCGATACACTTTGCGCCAGAAGCCTTCACCGAGGTACTCGCCGAGTTCGAGCTTCTGGATGTTGCCGCAGTTGATCTCCAATTGGCTCGGGTCGAAGAGCTCCACGGCCGCCGAGAAATCGCAGCCGCTCTGTTGTGGCACGATAAGATCCCCACCCGTCAATCGCAAGTTGCGACACGCGCCAACACAGCCACAAGGCCACGTACATCTTTCTTGTACGACTCGGGATCCAGAAACCACGGTCTCTCGCCAGAGATTTCGCTCCTCGCGGACGCCACGGGCACTTCCGCGCGCAGCATCTGCGCCGCGCGCTCCAGCGCCGTCGCGGTCGAGCGCCGCGTGATCGACGAGAACATCGACACGTTCCACGCGACCAGCGCCACGACCATCACTCCCAACGCCGCCTGCGCGAGCCGCACGCCCGAGCACCGCGCCTGCGCCAGCGCCTGGTTCCGCGCGCCGCGCTGCAGCCGCGCCATGTCCTCGTCCTTCACGCGAGTGTCCTCCCCGCACACGCACGCGAGCGGGTTCGTCAGGAAGTGAGCTCCAACCCGAATCATGTGTCTGGGCACGCTTATTCCGACCACATCACCCATCTGATTGGCTATAAAGACGCTTCTTGAAGGTACTTGATTGGTGCAAAACCTTCACATTTTCCATCAATCAAAACACTTTTTAAACATACTTTCGACCAATCCGCGGCCGCCTACTGTCCCACATCGAAGTTTCTTCGGGGGAAGCGCTGGATCTACATGCGAGAAAGAACCCTCGAGTGAATAAGACGCCGGAAGTGCCATGGCCGAGGCCGCGTACGCGCACTACAAGTACAGCGCCGCGGCGCGCTCGCCGTGGACGCTGCTGGCGGAGCGCGAGCGGCTCGCGAACGGCCGCGCCGTGGGCGCCGCGCTGCAGGGCCACGCCGCGCTCCTGCGGCGCCTCGCGGTGGACGCGACGCTCGCGGCCCACGGCGGCTGCGTGAACAACCTGCGCTGGAACGCCAGCGGCACGCTGCTCGCGTCGGGCTCGGATGACACGCAGCTCGTGGTCTGGGACTATGCGACCAAAGTGCCGCGCGAGCAGATCGCGACGGGCCACCGGCTCAACATCTTCGCCGTGTGCTTCGTGCCGGGCACGCACGACCACATCCTCGCCACGGGCGCGATGGACAAGGAGGTGCGCGTCCACTACGCGCCGTTCCGCCGCGACGCGACCAAGAAGTTTCGGCTCCACACGGGCCGCGTCAAGGACATCGCTAGCTCGCCCGGCGTGCCCAAGGTGTTTTGGAGCGTCGGCGAAGACGGGCTCGTGTACCAGTTTGACGTGCGCGCGCTGCCGCGCACGGATGGCACGCCCCAGGTGGAGACGGCGGACCCGTCGGGTGACGATGAGGCCTCGGGCGTGCTTATTCGGCTGGGCAAAGCGAGAAGCGGTGCCACGCTGCGTGGCATGGCCATGGCCGCGCACCCGCTGGACGCCACTAAGGTCGTGGTCGCGTGCGGGGACTTTTACAGCCGCATGTACGACCGCCGCATGCTGCGCACGCAGTCACTCCGCGCACGGCGCCATGGCGACTCGAGTGGTCTTGCGACTGGCGGGTCGATCGGTGCCATGACCAGCGAAAATGCGACCGTCCCCGTCGAAATCTTTGCGCCCCCGCACCTCCACATGGACGCGACCAGCGACGCCTCGGCGCGCCATCGCCACGACGACTCGCACGGCACGAGCATCCAGTTCTCCAGCGATGGCACGGAGATCTTGGCCAACTACCACAATGATCACATCTACTTGTTCCGCTCCCACTACAAGGAAGTGCGCATCGGCAACGACGTGACCACACCCGTCACTGTGTACGACAAGTCGAAGCTCTCACCAGCAAAGGACTCTGATCCAGCAATGCCCAATTGGATGTACGGCATCACCATGGATCAAAGCATCGTTTCGCCGCGCGCGGCTGTCACGCATACGCGAAGTGACCTCCAGGCACTTTACTCCCGTGCGCTCGTGCTCCTGATGGCCAAGAACTTCATCGCCGCGATCGAATTGTTCTCCGAGCTATGCAGTGCTCGGAAGACGCTGCAAACGATGTCGGATTCATTCCGCAAGGATGTTTACCACAACCTCGCCAAGGCTTACCTGGGTCGCGCGTGGCAAGCAGACGATTACATCGCCTCGCAATTCGCCAAGCTCGCTGAATCACTGGATCCAAGAGACCACGATGTGCAGCTCACGCTGATCCGCTCGCTTCAAGCAGGCCGCCGTAGCCGCCACGTCATGTACCGCGCGAAAAAATACCAGACAGACTTCCCGATGCATAGTAGCGATGTCGACGGTATCATCAGTGATGCCAATGGCCAGCGGGAGCGCCAGTTGCGAGTGTTCCGTCGCCCACGGAGCGAGTCGTCAAGCGACGACAGCAGCGGTGCGGAAGTGGACGACAACTACGACGGAGGAGAGGACGACGAGGAGGAAGCTCCACAGGAGCGCGTCGAGCACTCCAGCGAAGACGAGGAGCACGAGTCCTCGAGCGACAGCAGTGCAGACGAACTCCATATTGAAGAAGAGCCAATCCAGCCAGACTCGGAAGAGGGCAGTCAAGAACCGGACGACCACGACTCTATCGCCGATGGCGACGAGCGTTTCTGGAAGAGTGCCCTACGACAGGGGCTTCGAGTCAACTGTGACGTAGCACGGCGCTTTATCGGGTATTGTAACTTGCAAACGGACATCAAAGAAGCCACGTTTTTTGGACCCAACGACGAGTGTATTGTCGCGGGAAGCGACGACGGCAAGGCGTACATTTGGCACAAAAATACGGGCAAGTTACTCAACGCAATCGACGCCGACGCTGACATTGTCAATTGCGTGCAGCCGCATCCGTATGACGTGTGCCTCGCGACAAGCGGCATCGAAAATGTCGTGCGATTGTGGAAGCCGACTGGCGATGGCAGCGATGCACCAAGCGAAGAAGACCTCGAGGGCTTTGTGGAGAGCAACCAGACCAGCATGGCAGACTCAGCCAGCTACTATCTGTCGGGTGCTAATCCAAACATCATTCGCCTCATTTTCAATTCCGCTGAGCAGGAAGGAGTCCAAGAATGCGCGACAAGCTGAGCGATTCGGCAAAACGCAGGGTTTTCGAGGAGATGTTACGACCTCATACGTGTGCATGTTGTCTAGCGTTTTGCATGGTCACCTGTTTTCGTGAGCACCTACAGTGTTCTCTGATGAGTGGAAAAACTCTATATCATCACGGCAGTCTTGGTCTTCTCCTGGTGCTTGCACGGAACTATCTTCAAGTTGACTTTGCCTCGTCGCCTTCAGTACACTATACTCGTCCAGTATCGATGTGACTTCCGTGCGCCACTTCTCGATTTGGTGCTCGTGCGGCTTCGTCACGGCATCATATTCATTTTCCAACAGACACAACACGCAGTCCACGTGCGTTTTTTGTGGCGTGCGTGACTCGTTGACGCGGTGGAAGAGTTGGTGACGCAGCGCCAGTACATGTGGCGAATATTCCCTCGGTGCTGTTCCTTCGGCCTCGGATTGGTTCTCGTGGTGGGTACGTGCGTTCAAAAGCTCCTTCACTGCGAATTCCAGCATGCGAATCTTCTTGTCATTCGCAGCTCGTAACGCCGCTAACTTCGCGTCATAAGAGACTTGCAACTCGTTCGTTTCCGCTGCTAGTTGTTGCTCAAACTGGCGCGTAAGTCGCTCGCGCTCGGCGTTCACGGCGAACTCGACGTCGTATTGCATCCCGCTCGCTCCCATGAGCCGTGCAGCAGTCGCTGCGGTTAATGTCGCTGCGCGCGCGGCTCCTGCGACTCCAGAACGAGACTTACTCGAATATGTTCCCCGTCGAGAGAACGGTTTGGGCAGAGAGAAAGCCGACCAGTTCTCGAGCTGCGTTTTCGCATAAAGGGCGTGGAGCTGGTCGAGCTGGATGCGTTGCTCATCTTGCTTAAGCCGACTCGCGACAAGTTGCTCTTCGAGGCTTTGGTTTCGGACTACAAGCTCGCGAATGAGCAGCGAGACATCCGGAGGAAGCGAGGCAATGGTGTCGATACTCGGCGGTCCTGTGATGACCTCTGGCTCGACCACTATTCCGTTTCCTTCGGTGGAATCTGCGGCAACAGGGCGGACCACACGCAGCAGATAGAATCGACGGGGATCATGTGACCGTCTCGAAATGCGCGCTGCCACAGCTTCTAGCGTCGGCACTCGTTCTCCGTCAATCGTCCACAGCACATCGCCGGTTCGAATTTTCCCCGAGCTTTCGGCCGGACCGATATCCTCCGGATGGAGACGCCGGAACGACGACACCACCACGACGTCACGTCGTTTGTCACCCGCTACACGCAGCGGATGGGGCGCGGTGCGCACGGCCAAGTGGAGACCGAGCCCCTCCTCATCTGGCTGCAGCAGCACGTCGCAGAACGACCACTGAAGAGCTGTGGGGCGACGGCGGCCTGCGGTATCCAGAGTCTGCTCGTCCCGCGTCGGCTCCACGTGGACGCTGAACCGTGGCTCCTCAACCTGTCGCATGGGACTCTCCGCGAGCTCGTCCATCGTGCTACTGGAGCTAGCCGTCTCGCACTCACCAGCTGCAGCTGCTGCGTCGAGTTCGCTCTCCTCGCTCGCCTTGCGCTTGTCTGCCGCCGCCACGTGCTCCTCGTGGGGCTGCTCACTCTCCTGCTGGTTGTCGCTTTGCGACGCGACCGCCGCCGGCACCGCCAGCCGCTCGCTCGCGCGTCCCACCACGGCACGCAGATACGTCGCCATCGCCGTCGCGCGCGGCGTCTTGCTCTCCCCCGCAGTGGCCATTAGGAAGGTATATTGCGAGCGTATCTTTCCATGTGCGGCCTTTCATGGAAACGCTGCCCGATCCATCACTAAGTACGCCCAAAATGCGTACTTAGCAAAAATGCGCACTTAAGCTCGGATTTCCTCCAACCGTGGCATCATTCGTTGCCGATCAGAAAGGGAAACGTAGGAAATGGAGCCGACCGAGACGCCGCGCGCGCGCGCGATTTACGCGGACGTGCAGCCCGACTGGCACGCGCAGCGGCTGGAGACGTGCTGGTTGAACGTGTACGAGCGCGAGGCGCGCTTCTGCGGCGGCGAGGCGCCCCGCGTAGCGCTCACGAGCGGCCTTAACGCTTCGTTCCAGCTGCCGCTGACGTCGCCCGTCGAGGTGGCGCGTGGGAACGCGCAGGACAATGACCAAGCGGCAGCAGCCAACAAAACTGAGCACCTTGTGGAGATCACCAAGCGCGACCGCGACTGGATGGAGGTGCGTGTGTGCCACGGCGGCCACGCGAGTGACCGCGAGCTCGCGCGCGTGGTGTTCCAGGCGCCGCGCGAGACGCTGGACGTGTTTGCGCTGCCGCGCGTGCCCAGCGCGCTCGACGAGGAGGTGCAGACCGAGGCGATTGCGAGTCGCCGCGTGGTGCGACCGCAGCTGCTGAGCGTCGACGTCGCGAGTGACGAGCGCCACCTTGTTGTCGGCAGCGCAGATGGCAAATGCGCGTTGTGGGACTTGGCCGCCAACGAGCCAGCGCACCCCCTCGTGGGCCACGTGCTGGACGTGACGCGCGCGCGATTCTTCCCCAGCGGCAAAGTCGTGCTCACGGCGTCGCTGGATTTCACGCTGCGCATCTGGAGCGTGGACAACGGACGATGCGCGGCTGTGCTGAAGGGCCATCGAGGCGGCGTCACGGACGTTGCAGTCGTGGGGCGAGGACGCAATGTTGTGTGTGAGTACTGAGTGTGGTCATTGGTGATGGTGGCTGTGAGCGCACGGACTGAATGCTCTGTGGGTTGCTTTCCAGCGAGCGCCACCGACGGCTCCGTACACCTTTGGTGCTGTGGGAACCAACAGATCGTCGCGGCATGGAACAATGAAGACGCGAGCGCGGCGCAGTGTCTCGCATTATTGGACGACACGGCTCACAAGACTATCACGAACAACACATTTGGGGCACCAGACAACCAAATGGAGCGTTCGGACGAGTTTGAGACCGATGGCAAGGTGCTTTTCGCAGGGCTTGAGAACGGCAAGGTGCTTGGTATCGATGTCCGCGCAAGAGAACTGGTGCGAATCCGAGTACGCAGGGTATATCATGAGGGTTTGTTACTGATCTTGGTGTGGGCGTGTCATATTTGTCGGGCGGCAGGCTATGGATTTGCGAGCAAGTGCATCTGTGATATCGTGTGCCGCGACTTCTAATGGGGGCAGTCAGATGGTTATCACAGGAGGAGAAGACGGGGTGCTCACAACATGGGATCTGCGCCAGCCAAGGTACTTCCGTGCATGTGTTTGGTTTTTTGTCAAGGGAAGCTTGAAGCCTCTGACCGTGTTACTGTGTGCATTCGCCTGTCACAGCCTTCCACTTCATGTGTTGTCGCGTAGCTCGGCTGCGATCCATCGCATCGTGATCCCAAATGACGACCGCGGTAGCGTGTGGACCGCTCAGGGCGACGGTGCCTGCTCGAACTGGAGCCACGTGCTGCGTCCAGCCAATGTAGCCCCTTTCGTTTCAACCGAGATGACGGGACCGCAGTACGATCCTGTCCGCGATCTCGCTGTTACTGCAGGCACTGGACGCGTGTTCACAGCTTGCCGCGACGGTCTCGTCCGAGAGTACATTCCGCATTTTCTGGCGTAGGACTCGTCAGCGTGAGCGGTTATTTATCTCGGTGAGGCTCACTCCAAGAGGTGAGTAGATGGTGCTGTGGTACCGTAGCAATTAATTCCTGCAGTTTGCTGACCTCCGACCAAAATGTGGCAGAATTATATTTTCTAGGCGAATGAAAGATTGGCTTGGGTAACTGGTGCCCCCTCGTTGTCTGTTCTCGTGACGCCTTCTCGCGTTCTCCATGAGGTACTGCAACGTTTCGTTTGTGATGTCTGGTCCACTCTCGAACACTTGGATATCCACAACACCAGAAGGAAGTGATCCGCGCGTAGTCCCCCTTTTCGCACGGTTGTGTGATGATCGGCTTCAGTGTGTCGCCTAACAGGAGTTGGGTCCCGGTGTTTTGGCATGCTCGTACAAGGTGTCTTTGATCGTCGCATGGTCCTGTTTATCTTGGAGACCGTGCTCAAGATCATTGTCGATATGGTCTTCAGTCTTACCATGACTAACTGTGCGGTGGTGGTCTCCGTGCTTCAGGAACGTGTACAGCAACATACCAGAAACAGCTATTACCAGCCCCACGACATTCACCAACGATAGTGGATCATTGAAGAAGAGCGCCCCAAGAAGGACTTGCGACGTGTCCCGCACGCTTCCAGTGATACCGAGAGTCAATGCTGACGTTTTCTTCACAAGTAGAATCTTGAGGAAGACGAGAGCAAACGCGAGGCATCCCCCGACAATCATGAGACCAACAGCCTTGATGAGCAAATCTGACTTTGCGACGACCTTTGATGCAAGAAGGTTCTTGCCATCGTAAATAATCGCGACCGGTAGCAGTGCAAGTGCGCTTGCAGGAGACGTATAGTGCACAACTGCAAGGATGTGATTCGGTACGAACGCGCCGTGGTGGAAGGGACAGTTGCTGGAGGCATGATCGAATACAACGCCTTCTGTGGATCCTGCAAGGTAGGAGTTGTACTCGGCTGATTTGAAAGTGGTTTCTGGCCCACATACATATTGGTGCCGAAATCCGTAGCTTCGTGTCTGTAGGCGTGAGGGCTGTCATGTGTGACCAAAAGCGACGACGTCGAGTGCACCCAATAAGAAAGGATAACGGTTTGAAGGCGCAGAAGAACTGCCCGTTTTGAGTCTGAAACTATCGGTCACGTCTCACGCATGGTCGTCAGAGCCAGCAACTTGTGACCAGCTCTGCCGGTTCCAAGCTTCGGACGACATGCATTACTCACGTTTCTCAACGTTTCCAGAAGCTGTCAACAGTTTCGTTGCGCCACCAGTTGCGAGTGCTTCGTTGCATGGGGTTTCCAGGATCCTCTCACATGTGAGCGACTTTCAAGGAGAGGTGGTGAATGGTATCGAAACGGTAATGTGACCTTTGGAACGGTGCGGTGACTTGTCTGCTCTCATGTACTCGAAATGCAAGAACGTGAGATTGTGGTTGACCAGACTGTCCGGCACAACCGAAAGCTAGTTCCTTATGATATCAAACCAAACCGGATCGAACGATCATGATCATTCTCGGCGCTTTGTTTCGCAGGGTGTTTCGAAAGTCTGAACAGGTAAGAGTAAGACGCTTGCGCTGATGCAGATGGATAGTGTTCTAGTCATTTAGGCTCGATTGGCTGAATGTTCATGTGAATTCTAACTCCCAATTCTAATGCTGGGAAACTTGAGCTGCCCAGATTCAAGGTGTTTGAGGTACGACAAGCGGAGGAGGTCGAGGGGTTTCAGTCGCTACGTAAGTGTTATGTTCCCTTCCGGCCATGGCTGCAGCCGCTCTGCCCAACTCAATGTCTTCTTCACTGTCGTCTGTGGCCCTCTGTTCACTACTGGCAGGGGCGACTTTCTTACCACCGTCCCGTTGCTTCAGGTACGCGTACAAGAGAGTACCAGTGATTGTGACGCCCAAACCGACACAGTTGATCGGTCCGAGAGTCTCCCCGAGTAGAGCCACAGCCATCAGAATCTGTGTGGTGTCACGAACATTGCCGCTGATGCCAAGTGTCAGCGCGGACGTCTCTCTCACGAGCATGATCTTGACGAAGACGAGCGCGAATGCGAAGATGGCGCACACAACGACCAGCCCCGTCGCCTGCAGCAGCAGCTCTGAGTTTGTCGCGAATCTGGAGAATAGGAACTTTTTGCCGTCGTATGCGATTGCAACAGGCAGCAAACCGAGGGCGCTGGCTGGAGACGTGTAGTGAACGACTGCGAGGATTCGGTTCCGTGCATCCCGGATTTCGAGGAGCAGCGACTGGGTGAGCACCCAACGCAAGGTGCCACACACTGACGCGGCAATCACAAGGAGAAACCCCGTGAGGTTGAACGACGTCGCGCCGTAGCTCGAGAGCGCAATCCCGACACAAATGAGCACGACCACACTCGCCAGCGGCAACGACGCGCGCTGATGACCGAGCCACACAGAGAAGAGCAGCGTCCAGACATGCGAAGCCGCCTTGACCATCGTGAAGAGCGTGACGGAGATGTAGAGCAGCGAGAGGTTGGAGCACAGGAAGTCGAGGCTCGTGCAGAGACCGATGGGGACGGCGAGTTTCCAGTACGCTTTCCTGGCAAGACGCGGGTACGTGGTCTTGATGGCGGTGCTGATGGCGATGGATACGAACCACTGGAAGAACATGGATACGCATGTGACGGAGGTGGCGAAGGGGAATCCTCCGTCGGCCCAGATGCGTAGGAACCATTTGAGGTACAGCGTCATCGCGACGCTGATGGCCGTGGCGAGGACCATGTAGGAGGCGACTTGGACGGCATACTTCGACGGTCGAGATGGGCGCATTGCGCTATGATTGTAAAGTGTGGCGTTAGGCCACGACTGCGAGCTCATCCGGTCGGGCTTTCTTTTCGACGCCTGCGTGATCGCAGGTATCACATGAGCCTCTTATTTTAAAAGGTCGAGACGCAAGGGGTTCAAGATCGATGGTGCGCATGTTACAGCATGTTCACGATTCTTTCCAGCAACTGCGTACAAGCGTTGTCGTCTTTATTCATGACTCAGCACAGTCGCATGAACGCGAACGAGTCGTGCTCGCAGAGAAGGAGAACGGTCTTGGCCTGGATAATACCTCGTTCCTGAAGAGACTGCGCTGGATCTTATGCGGAGGCTCGACGAATTCCCACCACGTCTCAACAACGCAACCGCACAAAAAAAGAATCCCACGAGCGTTTCAGAGGCGGACTACCCGTTCTGAAAATGGAGGGCTGGATCATGTTCGGCCAAGCTGTGGACCAGCACGAACTCCAGTCTCGATCCCACGACAACTCTCGAAGTCACAGCAACAGCCAAGCTATGGTTGCTCTCGCAACCGCATTCAGAATCCAGAATCCAGGCGTTTGGATTTCAGAGTGATGCGATGATGCCTCACCAGCGGCGACGAGTGCTGAGTACGTTCTTGCGCTCAGCACCTCATTCTAAGGGCTGGGTGCGCGACAGGGTCCGTAGAGCATAACGTTAGTGCCGAACTGCAGACCTGGGTACTCGCGCATAAGCTTGGAGTAAGCTTCAGAATCCACTCGCGGGAGATGGTCCCGCACACTACGGGAACATGCAACAAAGCAAGAGAGCGACAGCTCCCCATATATGAACGCACGAGGCTTCCCGCACCTTGTGTGCCCCGTAAAGACGGATGTGGGCGACGACGAACTTGAACTCGACGATCTGAGGATCCTTCCGGCACGAGCGGGTCTTGCGATCCGAGAGACCGTGATACCCGGTGGCTGTTACTATCCGTCTCTTTTTGGCATCAAGCGTGCGAGCCTCGCTCCGACTAGAAGCTTTGATAACAGCGAAGCTCGCGCCGATGCCAAAGGCGACTGAGCAGACAGGGTGCCACGGCGCGTCTAGCATCGTTTCGACGGTCTCATGAGACGGCGCGGGCTGCTGTCGCAGATTTCCGGCGCAAGTCTGAGTCGTTGTGCTGATCGCTTGAAGTGTTCAGCGCCAAACTGGCACCCTCCACGCGCTGAATGAGTAAAAAAAATTATCGCCGCGCAAAACCATTTTTGACTCACAAAAGCCCGGTGCCTCGCTTGAGTTCTGCCTCTACATGCAGGGGGAATAGATCCTCGTCCCGGTGCCAGTACTATCTCGCTTTCGTGAGATCGGATTCATACAAGTGTCCTCTTCGCGCACTGTACTGAATCACTTTGAGTCGCCACAGAAAAAGAACCCGGGTTCTTATTTCCCCACACCTCGCATTCCTCTCCCGCGTCTCACTTGCAGTCACAGTCCAGTCCACCTGCTGATTTTCAGCGGCTATGTACTGAATGCGTCGGGCGACCGATCTCACTCCATCTCACTCTCTGGAGGGTACGTGCCCCGTCCACGGAACGGCCGCTATCGATGAATGTTTGGGGTGGTTCTCTAGATTGGTGTGCAAGGGGGCGGATCCCAAAGGAGCCCGCACGCTTCTCTCGAGGGCTGTTTGGTGCTCGAACGGGTGGCCACCGCGAGCATCCTGAATGTGAGCACTGTCCCCCTCCGCCAAAACTACCCTGGTTTGACTTTCCGACGCACGACCGGGGCTTCGCGGCTCCCTCCTCACTATCGTTTCGTTCAGCCCACAGCGATGCTGTCGCTCCCGCCCCTCGTCGACGTCGCCGTCAGCCTGCTGACGTGCAACGCGCTTAGCATTGCCATGACGCTCTTCCTCAAGTGGTTCCTCCACGAATGGGCCGGCTCGGGCTACCCGTTCGCGACCACCATGACGCTCCTCCACATGCTACTCAAGTGGGCGCTCTCCGCGGCCTGG
>JAMFLL010000812.1:0-25484 GCA_027475725.1 Pythium rhizo-oryzae | reverse complement strand
GAGCGGCCACTACCCGGTGCTGCATCGAGTCTTCCGATCGTAGATCACGGCGGCGACAGCGGGCGCTCCGACGGGATGTTGGGTCCATCAGCCCGACTATATAGTCCCCCGGAGTGCTGGACGCGCTGGGCACTGTTGGTGTTAGACTGCGGTCATCGCGGCCCTCGCACCGAGAGAATCAGCATGTCGACATGTCTTTCTCAATTGCTTTTTTTTTCATATACGAGCGCGATGAGGATTCATCTTGTTGATCGTCAGAAGTGATGACCATACCAATGTACTCCTACTCATACTGAGCGCTCAGTGGCCACCATTCCTTCTAGTCCCGGACCCCGATGATCACAGTTTATTAGCTCTAACTGAACTACTATCGAATTCATTTCGTGTTGAAAGTACTGGGACGTCAGTCTCGCTGAGGGGTTCATGAGTCATCCAATCCATTTTGCATTACCGGTACTAATAGACCTGCCCGATGTTTCTGGCATCTTGGGTGCCTACTCGTCCTGCTTGCGCTCGTCCGTCGAGTTGGACGAGCTGTAGATGCGCGCGTAGCGTTGACGCAGCTCTTCTCGTCGCTTCTCGGCCTCCGTGAGCACGCGCGGGATCTCCATTTCCACCGGAGCAGCCTGCTGCGCGTCGGTGGCATTGCTGCTGGGCTCTACGGTACGCGCGGCCGCTGGTACAGGCGCCTTCTCCTCCAAATCGTCACCGGTAACCGTAGGAGCAGCAGTAGCACCGGGTGTTGCAGGAGTAGCTGGGGTAGTAGTCGAAGGAGCTGGAACAGGAACTGACGCGGCAGCGGGTGCTGGGAACGAGGGCGTCGTGCCCGAAGCCGCAGACGACGATGCGGGTGTCGATGCCGCTGGCGGCACCGGAGCGTGCATGCCGTACACCTGCGTAGCAGCTTGCAGAGCCGCGAGCTGGGCGTGAAGCATCTCGATCTGGCGCTGGATCGCGGCTGGATCCGCCGCTGGGTGGGGCGTGCCTGGGTGCTGTCCAGGCGCCGGCGGGGGGAATCCGAACGGCGGCATCGCTACGTAGCCCGGCGGGAACCCGTATCCATACGGAGCTCCCATCCCGGGGGCGAACATGTACGGAGGGACAAACGGTGACGGGTATCCATGCGGGTATGGAGGCATGTGCGGTGCCGCCGGTTGCGGAGCTTGCGCACCCGGCACAACGGGGTGCGCAGCGAAACCAGGCGCGGGATGCGCTGGATGGCGAACTGCCGCTGGTGCTGGCGGTGCCTGAGCGGGAGCTGGAGGTCCACCGGGCATATGCGGTGCAGCCATCGGAGCAGCAGGCTGAGCCGGGTTCGCATTAGCGGCAGCGGGCGCCTCCGGGACCACCGGGGGGCGTCCACCGGTCGGAATCGTTGATCGGCACGTCGGGCACGTCTGTAAGATCCAATAGAAAGCCCACTTAGTTCTTGCGTCGTGAGAGACTCATGAGCACCGCCATATCCACCGCACCTGTTGACGCTGGACCCACATCTTCAGACAGTCGATGTGGAAAATATGCGTGCACGGGAGCTTCTTGCAGGACGCCGCGTTCATTTCTTCTCTGCAGATGATGCAAGTGCGGTCGGTGCCTTGCAGTTCCTCCTCGGTCGGGTTCGGGAAACGCTCATTGAGGTTGGCCGTGATCTTGCGGTATCGGAAGTACGACGCGATCCGGCGTTGCAGATTCTTGATCGACATCCACAAGTCGCGCACAATGTGTAACGGCATGCCGTAATACGTGAAGATAAGCATGAAGAACACCTGAGAACATTACACTGTCTGGTGAGCATTCTGACCTCTCAACCTCTCTGAGCCCTACACGTACCAAATAGATGATGAGCTTGAAGATCTCCGACACGAGCTCGAGGTAGAAGAGGTACGTGAACTTGTTGGCCCAGTTGCCGTCCATGCGCGCGTCGATCACGTAGAGCACGTAGCGCAAGAAGATCGCGACGAGCGTGATAAAGAGGATCAGGAACTCGAAGCCGAAGAGAATGAATACTGTCGGCCCCATTTCCATGACCTTCATGCCGCAGATCACCACGAACACGAGATCCACAGCCGCCAGCAACGACATGAGCGTCACGAGCCGAGCGTGCGTCATGCGCGTGACGACGTCGGTTTGCTCGATCTAGAGAGGAGAGACAAACGAACACCGTTAAATTCGTTGGGCGCGCGAAAGTCTCCCTGGGCATGGCTGCCAGGACGTACGTATTCGATGCGCGACTGGGAGAGCCAGTGGAAGACCTTGAGGAATATGAGCGACGTGAATAGCACGACGACCTGGAAGTTGATCTCGTCGCGGAAGATCGTGAGCGCGAGACACGTCTCCGTGATCGCATAGCGCACGTTTTCATGGAGAATCTAGAGGAATAGATACGCACAATGGACGTCACCGTCAGCGGGCCCAAGCGAAGTACAAATAGAGGCTATGAATCACGGCGCACTCACCTCGACTTCCGCATCTCGCAGCTGCCCGAGGAAGATAGACTTGACGAGCCGCGCGAAGAGAATGGTAATGACCAGACCCGCATTACCCAGGATGAGCACGCTGATCTTGGATGTGACGAGGTAGATGACGGCCGGATAGAACTGCATACGCGTCATGTACGTGTACCAGAGGAGGCCCGCGCACGCGACCAAGCTCGCGGTCGAGTACAACCAGAATTTGACGGCCATGGTCGGGAAAACGGAGGCCGCAGAGGCGCGCGCACTTCGTTCCGATCGATGTGGGCAGCGCACTCCTCCTGTCGCTCGCCCCTATCCGCAGAAAAAAAGAACGTGGCCGCGGAAGCGGGTGTGATATGGGATCGCTAGATTACCCACGCGCCCTCCAATTTTTGCTGAGCACCTCTTTTCTTACCCTGGCAAGTGCCCTTCCCAAAGCGCCTGTACGTGGCAACATTCCACGCAAAAATAAAATCTAACTGAAATGCAGTTCTAAACCGCCGTTCCTAACTGATAGGCTTCAAGGCCAGCTTCCGCTTCTTCAACGCCTTCTTCACTTGAACAATGGGCTCGTTGGCGCAGCTGGGCGGAGGCAGTGCGGACGCCACGCGCGGCATCAACAGAGAGGATTTCTGTCGAAGCCCTCGAAAAGAAAACGCTGCTTTTGTGCCCCCGGTCTTCTTCGAACTGGTGGTGTCCGGTGCCTTGCGCTTGGATCGTCCAGTCGGCGTGACGAATGCCTCAGATTCGAAATCGTAGACATCCGGACTCGAAACAGCGCACATCTCGTCGGCTGGATTCGCAGCACTCGGTGCATTGCCACTGGTGTCATTCTGCTGTTTGACTGGTGGGCAGTTCGACATCAACATTGTGCGTGGGATGTGAGTCTTGGCTGATGGAGATACCCCACGACGGTGTAGTCGTTTCTACGCACCTCGCTGGATTGCCTTACGGACGAGAGCACGATTGGACTCTATGGCCGGGACATGCTCACATTAATAAATTGAAGAGCTTCGCATGTGGCGGCAAACCGTCTTACCGGAGAAGAACACGTTGAAGACGAGAGAATCTGAAGAGTCTTTGCGGACGAGCTTCTCTTCCTCCATACGCACGAGCAAGGCCTCAGCAAGCGTTGAGCCAATACCTAAAGCCGCCTCCAGCCCCTGCACAGTGATCTGGCGCTTCATTTTGCCGTGCGTCTCGTTAATAGCGCCTGGTAGATCATGTGATGAGATGGAGTGATGTCTCAACAACGTAAGAATGTATGACCCCACCGTAAAACATGTCTGTGTCGTGAGTAGCCACTGAGTAATGATTGTCAAGTCTCATCTTCCGAATCACGCCTCCTTCTTCCAGCTACGATTGTGTCACGAGTGTGAGAAGTTCATCGTGTTTGCCCTATAGCAGGGTTCACCTACTTTATTCAACCATTTCGCGATTTGTGTCGATGACCAGCTCGAAAAACGTCGCTCGATGCTATTCAGCATTTCAGACAAGGGTGAGACTTCACTTTCGGGGAGAAGAATGTCTGAAACCCACCTTAGCTTGTCAATACTATCGGATTGAACAATAAACTTCATGAGGTCATGTTTCTCCAGCGGTGGTTCATCCTCTTCATCGGGAATACACACAGCTGGCGTTGTAGGAGAACACGGTTCATCTTTCTCGTCATCGACTGGGCCAACTGATTTGTCTGTAGCATCGACGGAATCCAGAATTTGTGTCTCCTCTTCCTCTGAATCACCATTTGGATCGTCCTCCATTTGATGATCAACCCGTGCCACAGTAGTGTTGGATTTGGCTTGCGAGAGAGACTCAATACATTCTTCAGCAGTCTCGATCTCCATTGTGACGAGGTGGTGAGATGTAACGACACGGCCCTATGAACAAGTTCCTCATTATCACCCCGCGTAGACAAACACCACTCAGTCGAATGCATCATACGTACAACATCAAGCTTGAGCGACGAGTCGGCCTCATGCCCACTGTAAGTAGATGGGGCCGTTTTGAAATGCTGTGGCTGCCACTCTTCTGGACAATTCTCTACAACGAGCACTCTTTGTTATTTTGCCTCTTTGTCGCAGTCAATATTGATAGCTTACCATTGAACTGCACCTTCATTGTGATCAAGCGGTTCCGTGGCAGAGGATCGAGGTTGTTTGTGATGCTCACGAGCGATCGGATGAGCTGAATTGCCTGAGCCTTCACTTGTTGAGGGGTAGAACTGAGCGGGCTGGCACCTGTGAAGGAAGTCGATAGCGCCTGAGAGCCGTCTTGCGCATGCGTAATGGTGTAGGTGTAGCTGTTCGCTACTGTTAGCGCTAACCATATCGGTGCACATGGGATATCCTAGGGGTCAAACTACCTTTCAAGGAGCTGTGCAGGTTGATGATCCGCAGAAATCGCATAGACGCATAGAGCAACGGACGACAGATACTTCTTTTGAAGCGCCTCGAATACTACCACACAAGAACGAGTTAGCCATGTGCCGTGTCAATCTCGAGCACATGTGGAATACAGCACAAGTCCTCACCTCCTTCTTCGAGCCATTGTGTGATCAGCATAGCGTCCTTGGCGTCCTTAGACTGCATTTCCTTGGTTGGTGCGAGGCACTTGACGTGCATGTCGGCATAAACCTTTGTGTCAGGAGCCACAATCGCGTGTAAGACTAGATAACTCATCAAGAAGGGGCAAGACCACACACCCGCTCCTTGAACAGTTCTTCCGGAAACAGATCTACCACATCCGCAATCACACCAAGCGATGCAGTAAGTGACTCATCCACATGCGCGTTTCCCGTAACCACGCACTCCTCAGATAGCAAATCTCCGACACGGACACCCGGATCCTGAAGTAAACGAAAGCGTTGGCGCAAAAACCGTGAACAGCACCGCATAGAGGGCCCTCGTCTCGTACATGTTGCGGATCACATTGAGCGACTGGAGGTGCGTGATCCCTTTGGCTGACTGCGCGGATTTCGTGCGCGCCGCGGACGCCGCTTTCCGCGCCATTCTCACGTTCGGGGGAGCTCGTTCGTTCGTGCCGCGTTGCGGTTTGCGTTCTGTTGGTGCTGTGGTTGATTGCCGACAGAGGAAATTACGGGGCGGGGAAATCTTGCATTTGACTTGGACTGAGTATAGTGGGCGCAGAGTGATGATCTATACTTCAACACTTCCAGTGAAAAGTTCGTTAAGTTCGCACTGCGAACTTAGTGCTTCAACATGAACACCTCACGGTGACCATGAACGCCAGCCACGATGCGCAGCTGCGAGTGTATGGAGAGAGCGACAAAGGAATTCAGGGGGGAGACAGGAAGATGAAGTTGACTTGACCGTTGCATTAGCGTTTTCTGAGACGCAGTGGCTATGTACACTGCGCATGAAATAGATAGAGACACGAAGCCTTGCTTGATTCCCTCACCAGTAGCCGCGGTTCGACGAGTAATCGAAGTCTGTCGTGATCAGGTAGCGCAGCCGCACCTGCTCCTGCTTGTACACGATAAACTCGTTGTACATCATGGATCCGTTCTTGGGCGCCGGTGCGATCTGGCCGATGGGCATGACGACGCCGTCCTCAAGCTGCTCGAACGTCTCTTCCTTCGGGGCCATTCGTCCCACACCCAGCGTACTCGCGCAGCCGCGCTTCTGGACGTCCTCAAAGCCGAGGTACTCGGGGCGCGGCGCCTCGTAGCTCTTGCCCAGCGCGACTTCGGCCACCAGCAGCACGGCGCGTGGGCGAGACGGCGCCGTCCAGCAGTACTGCGCCGACTTGGTGACCGAGTCGGCAAAGTAGATGCCCTTGCCGAAGTTGTAGCCGTTGACGGGCGCCTCGGGCGGCGCAATGCGCAGACCCTGCGAGAGAATACCCACGACGTTCGATAGACGCGAGCCGTGCCACAGCAAACGGTGGTTATCGACATTCTCGAAGTACTCGCGCTTGCCCTGCTCGGCCGGGCGCGCAATCTTGAGGATCGACTTGATCTTGAGCGCGAACGCCGACTGCCCGGGCGCCTGCGTGGTCTCCAAGAAGCGCGCGATTCGCTGAAACTCGTCGCTCTTCTCGTCCAGCGGCTCCATCTCCGTGTTGATCATCTTGTACTGCGCCTCGAGTGGGTGTACCTGCGGAGCCTCCTTGCTCCGCTTCTTCTCGTCCTTCTGGAGCTGCTGCGAGATCTCGATATCCGCAAGCACCTGCAGCAAATCAATCTTGTTCTTGACCGTCTCCATCGTGTCGATCGCCGGTGGCAGCGAGCGACCAAAGTCGTGCGGGATCAGCGTGTAAAACTCGCTCGACAGCGTCTTGAGACTCGCCTTGAGCTGCGCGAGTCGCGTCGAGTCCGCCTTGGACAGTTTCTTCTTCTTCGATGCCGCCGGCGCGGAAGAGGCCGCAGCGGCCGGGGGGGGGGGGGGGGGGCCCGAGGCTCGGGGGGGTGTGGTGCTCCCCGTTGTAGGAGCGGGGGCGGGAGCCGCCGCCGCTGGCGTGGAAGCTGCGGCCGCCTGCGGGTTTTCAATCTCCTCGATCGCCGTCAGCGCATCCGACAGCTGCTGCAAGATCGTGTAGCCCTGCGAGATCTGCGACTTGGACAGGCGGCCAAGCGGCATGCGCTTAAGATCAAAGTTCAACGCCGAGACTTCCTGCGCGATAAGCATCGTGTCGCCGATGAGCTTGAGCAGGTCCTGCACGTCGTCGGGCAGCGAGCAGCTCAGTGCTGCTGCACTCTGCTTGCTGTCGTTTTCTTTGTCGGCGTCCTCCATCTCGTCTTCATCGTCGTCGGCCAGTTCTACGAGCACGTAGAGCCCCGGCTTCTTCTCAAACGGACCCTCCAACGGCCAGTGGTTGCCGCTCTTCTTGGCAAAGTTCTTCTTGAACGAGGCCTTTGCACTGTCAAGAGATGAACCGTATGTTTCGATTGAGCTCTGTGGTTTCGCAGCACCAACGCGGCCCCACTTGCGGAAGACCTTGTACGCGCCACGGTCGTCGATCAGTTGAATCGAGTAATATTTGTTGTTGCTGCGAAACAAGAACAAACACACGAGCATGAGCTACCTAGCCACAGGCCTCAGCCTATACAACGGGCCGTAAGCCGCGTACCCGAGCTGGCCGTAGGTGATGTCGGTGAAGTTAAGCATGGCGTTCCAAACGAGGCCGTTCTCGTCCGTGAAGATCTCGGCGGCCACGCTGCTGCGCGAGAGCGGGTCCACGCAGCGCGCGGCGCTCTTGGGCTTCTGGGTCGCCATGTTGTGGATGTTGTCGCGGAGGCGCGTGTGCGGTCGTGGGAAGGATCGGGAATGAGCGCCATGCGGTGCGAGGTCCCATTCGTTCACATCAGTTGAGTACGCCGCGTCGCTTGCGAAGAAGATCTGAAGGAACAGGCGAGACCCAAGAGGAGCAACTCTCCTCTCTTCAACAGAGACTTGTGCCAGTTGACAGGTTGATTAGGATTGGTTGAAATTAATCTTTAAAAGTCACTGATTGACTGAAAATAAGATGACCAGCATTCACGACAGCTGGTGGCGAGACGACCATCACTCAACGATGAGACTGCGACGGGTCATTACGGCGCGATGGGTAATGACGGGGTTACTGCATCGTACGCAGGAATGCGTCACTACCAGCGCCATGCGCATATATAGCACACGCACCTGGAGCAGTCCGTTGCCCAAGTCTTTTGAGTACGTCCGTCTACCGTATCATGCACACCTTTTTTCCCCTATTACTACAGTTTTACAACGTCCAGAGCAGCGTCACAACGAGCGACGTGCCGAGGCCCAGCGCGTACGCAGTGGATCCCCGGGAGCGCACGAGGTGGCTCGTGTGGAGATGCAGCTGGCTGAGCAGCGCCATCGCAAAGCAGCTGGCCACAGCCAGCAGCGTCATCGCGACTTGCGGGAGCGTCGTGTCCAGTGCCCGGTACCCGACGCGCGCACCCGTGCGGGTCTTCCACTCGAGCGGCTTGATTTTGTCGGCCTCGGCGAGTTCGGTTTCAGGCGCGAGTCCCTGCGCCACGAGCCAGCGGAGTGCGTCCGCCTGGCCAAGCGCGTAGACCCACCGTGTATCCTCCTGGGACGACGGGAACGCCGTCCACCACGGCGGAAAGTAGTGCGACGGCTTGATGGTGGCGCTCGAGTAGTAGTTCGGGCTGACGGTCACGGTGCGCATGCCCTCGGGATCGTCATCGAACAAAGGCTGGTTGTCCAGCACGCCGCCGTCGAAAACGAGCTCACCATCGAGTAGGAACGGCCAGCCAGCGAGCGGCGGTGCGCAGCACGAGGCCAGCATCGTCTGCATCAAGTGATGCGCGGATTCAAAGCCGCTGGTCTTGCGCCGCGACGTGAGGTTGGAGATGGATGTGTACACGATCGTGACGCGTCCCGGCTCGGCGTTGAGCTGCGTGTACTTGTACAGATTCCCGTGACGGGAAAAGCCCTCTTTCAGATACTCGCGCAATTGGAATGGGCCGTGGGCCGACGCGTACGCGCGCGGTACGTGCTCGCGGATGATGGTCTCGACGACGGCGTCAAAGTCGGCGTCGATGGCGAGCCCCGTGGCAGCAAGCGAGCCCGCCGAGGTCCCGATGAAACGCGACTTGTGAGGCAGGTTGTACTTCTGGAGCATGCGCGCGACGCCGAACTCGTAGACCATCATCCAACCCGAACCGGCGAAGGAGAAGCTGTGGGTGTACGACATGGTGCGCTTGAGACTACCTGGGGAAATCGTGAAATGAGAGGGACTCGCGACCCCCTCTTCACTTCTAGTGACCCCAGTCCACTCGATTCCTAAAGAGTACACAATGGATTGCGACACCTGGCGTTGTCATATCCAGCTGCTCCTCTGGACACAGTGAGAGATATGGGTTGGAAGCCTAAATCACAGCCGCACCCTCACACCGAACTACTGTAGGCCGCTTGGTCAGGGTTCACTTAGCACTTCACCAGACGCGAAAACATGTTACTCAGAGCTGTGGAAAGCGGACCACCGGCGTCGATGTGTCCTCGCCACCAACTACTCATCTTTCGCCCCGTAGACCAGTCAGTGCATTTTGATACTGCGTTTTATGATGCTTTTTTTTACGAAAGAAATCATCGGCGAGCACAGATGTGGCCTCGGCGAACCCATCGCGCAAAGCCAGGGGAAGGGTGGGTGAGATATTTTGGAACCCTCGATAGATTGTGGAGCGTCCTTGGCCCGGTTTCGATGAGGTGGCGCACGCAAGCAGTGGACAAGAAACTACAGTATGCACCGCCGTGCGGGGGATCATGCCGTGGCCAGGACCCTCAAAATGCGCAGCCATGGGTAACATGCTGGGAGAGCACCTTCCCAAGCTATTGAGGCGTCCAAACGCTGGATTCACCGTCGAGTCGCAGAGGGGACCGCTTCGACACGGCACGACCATCAATGGGTCAGTGAGAGTGACAGAATGATACAGAGAGAGAGAGAGTCCGCGTAAGAGAGGCGTGCCCCCAAAATGGCCCTGCACAGGAGGTGGCGTGTCACCGGAGGGCGGCATCACGCAAGCCTCCAGGAAAGCCGTCTAAATGCGACCTCCTGCACCTGCAAGGGCTTTCCTACAGAGATCGTCTACTACGCCATCCAAATGGCTCGGTCGTCCCAGCCAAGGGGTTCTTATTCGTGGCGTTGACCGTGGTGTGATCAGTGCGACGCGACGATCCGCCATCGCGGTCAGCGGCATCGCCCGTGGCCGGCCACACTCCCAAGTATCCGGTTCCGTCCGGACGCCAGGGAGCTGTCCGTCCAGTTTCCGGCTCACCACCTGGCAGGGGTATTGATCCAATCACCATCCATTACTCACGATTTCTAGCCAATCCAAACACTCCTTCATCAGATCTGAGCTGAACTGAGCCGGAGAATAAGCGGCTTCCCAAAGAGCTCCTCACCTCTGCGGCGGAGACCGTCATCCTATCCCATGCCTGGCTGGCCCCTCGCGATGGGATCCGCTCGGCGATGCGTCGTGCAGTCTTATTATCACCGCCACTGCGCCAGCAGCAGCAGCAGCAGCAGCAGCACGGTCGCCACGCGACGTGTCGCCCACTCCCCCACCACTTCACGCCGCGCGATCGCAGCCCGCGCCACACAGCCACTACCGCTGCAGCAGCCGCGCGCCTTCCACTTGTCGCGCGACCCGACGATGCTCAACAAGTGGCGCGCGCGCCGCACGGCCCGCGCGGCGTCCACCGCGGCCACCAAGAGCGGCGACGCCGACTTCCACGTCCAGCCGCCGGCGGCGCCACCCGTCTCGGTCTCGTCGTCGGCGCGCAAAGCACCGGCGGTGGAGATTCCCACCGACAGCAAGCCGTCGCCGCACGTGGACCTGTGGTCCACCGAGGACATCGACGTCGGCATCACCAACATCGTCGTGCCGCCACCAGGCGGCGTCGAGGGCCTGCTGTTCGAGATCTCGGCGCGGTTCCCGCAGGTCGGGCGGCTCTGGCGCGTGCAACGCAGCGTCGCCGACTTCGCGGCGCTCCACGCGGCCGTGGACGCGCGCTTCGCGACCGCGCTGTTCGAGCGCAACATCCACCTGCCACGCGCGTCGCGGCTCTCGTGGGGCGAGCTCCGCGCCAAGTCGTGCGCGCCCAGCGACGACCCGGCCGCGCAGCAGATGCTGCTCAAACTCAACGCGTACCTGCGCAAGCTGCTCGAGATCCAGGCGGTCGTGGACGACGCGAGTTTCCGCGAGTTTATCACGCCACGGCCGACCTCACCGGGAGACGCCGAGGTGCGCGCCAAGATGCTACCGACGCTGGCGATCCAGCCCACGACCAGCGTGGTCTCGGAGCTCCACACCATGAAGCTGCTCGCGTCGCTTACGACGCACTCGCTGCCCGAGAGCAGCGCGCCGCCGCCAGTCGAGTCGCAGTGCGCGCACCCGATCCGCTTCGGCTCGGGCATCCAGCTGCGCGCGCTCGGCGGACTTCGCGTCGGGCTCACCAAGCGCAGCGGGCTCTCGGGCTCGCAGAAGGCTGTCGCGGTCGCGGCGGGAGTCGCTGGCATCGCGCTCACCGGCCCGCTGTCGGCGGCCCTTGCGCTCGGCGCGCTGGGCGGCGGCGTCGGCAAGTACCAGATGAACAAGAGCTTCTATCTGACCGTGAACAAGGCCAAGAACACGGGCAAGACCGGCTTCATGAACGCCATGGCGCACGCGGCGTCCACGGGCAAGAACGGCAGCGGCTGCTTCGTGGTCGAGAACGCCGACCTCGTCTCAGGCCCGCGGCGGCCGCTCAAGTTCGGCGACCTCTTCCACTTGTACTGCCGCAATGTCCGCAAGAGCGTGCGCATCGGGCAGCCGCCCGACTCGAAGCACGGCCACCTCATGGTCACCAACGCCGAGAGCAAGCGCGTGACGCTGCGCCTCGTGTCGCCCTACGGCGCCGCCACGCGCGGCAGCCAGGTCGTGTGCGGCAGCCACGTGTACCTACAGGTGCTCAACGGCCAGTGGGCCGGCCAGTACCTGAGCCTGCAGGGCGACTTCCTCGCCACGGGCAACTCGCCGACCGTGTTCAAGATCTGCCAGCACGAGCACGCGTGCCTCGCGAGCGAGGAGACCATCGCGATCCCCGTGGCGCCGCCGCGCGCGCTCTCGGTGCCGCGGAGGCCCTTCCAGCTGCGCGTCATGGTGTACAACGTCTGGCTCTTCCCCAGCATCCTCACGAGCGTCAACGACAAGCTGTGTCCATCGGCCATGCAGCGCGCGCAGGCGATCCCCAAGTGCCTCGCACCGCTCAACGTGGACGTCGTGGTGTTCTGCGAGGCGTTCTGCGCCACGGCGCGCGAGATCCTGGTCAAGGGTATGAAGGAACAGGGCTTTCTGTTCGAGACCAAGGTCGTGGGCGAGGGCGCGTCCGTGTCCAACAAGAAGGCGATCGACGGCGGCTGCTTCGCGATGAGCCGGTACCCGATGGAGCACTTTGAGGAGCTCACGTTCGGCGCCGCGGCCGTGGGCGACGACCGCATGGCCGACAAGGGCGTTATTTATTTCCAGGTGCGCGTGCCCGACCAGGGCGAGACAGTGCACGTGTTCGGCACGCACCTGCAGGCGTGGGAGACCAAGGTCGCGGTCGCGGCGCGCCAGACGCAGCTCAAGACGCTGCGCGAGTTCATGGACTCGAAGAAGATCTCGCCGCTGGACGCCGTGCTGGTCGCGGGCGACCTCAACGTGGACGCGTGCAGCGCCGCGAGCACGCGCGAATACGAGACCATGCTCCAGCAGCTCCACGCGGCCGACCCGCCGCTCAAGGAAGCGTCGTCCAAGTTCAGCTTCGACCCGCTCACCAACAAGCTCGCGGTCGGCGGGCTCAGCTCGGGCGGCCGCACCGAGCGGCTCGACTACGTGCTGGCGGCGCGCGCGCACCGCATGCCGACGCAGAGCGCGGCCGAGATCGTGCCGCTCAAGGCCACCAAGCAGTGGGGCCGGCCGACGGGCGCCGCGGGGGAGGAACTCGTGGACCTGTCGGACCACTACCCGGTCGTGTGCGAGCTCCAGTACTAGACGGAGCGCCGTAGATAGTGTAGAGAGTAACCATACTCGCCATCTCAAAACCTAAGCATTATGAATCCACCGAATGAGGATGACTCGAGAGACGTGATGAAATGCATAAATAGGAGCGTTCAGATTGTGTGTCAAGGTACGTGGTTCTACAGATGTCGAGTCTTCCGGTGGACTCGACGAGGCGAGGGCCGTCTTGTGTCTAGCTAAGCTCGAACGAGGCCTGTCGGTGGGCGCTCGTGAGGCGGCGGAGAAGAGATCGGGAGGCGCGCGTCGTGTAGTCCTCTTTGGTGATTGTGTGGCTCGTATGGCTCGACATCGTGAGGTCGACCTCCGGTGCGAGGCAGCCGAGCGTGTCGAAGCACAGTGTGGTGCTTGAGTCGCTTTTGGACGCCGTCCGGAGCGCCAGTGCGACCATCAGCGTCCACAAGACCGTGAGGGCGTCGGTCACTGTGGTACATGCGTCCAGTCCCATCCGCATGAGATATTCGAGCTGGAGAAGCGCGAGCACTGACGAAAGGTCCCAGGACAGCGAGAGGCTGGCGGCAAGGTTGGACAGGAGCGTCTCAACCTGCTGGAACTCGAAGCGCTGACGAATAGAGGCGGGCTGCACAGTCGGCCGCACGGGCGCCGCGATCTCTTCGGTCGACTTCGCCAGGCCATTGCGCACGCACCAGTCGTGGCCGTCCTTCTCGCCCAGCGCAAACACCCACTGCAGCTCCGCCGACGACGGAGGATACATCGACCACCACGGCGGCACGTACTGCGACGGACGGATGTCCGCGTCCGTGTCCAAGACGTTCGGCGACACGTTCACCACGCGCTTGATTTGGTGGTACGGCTGGAAGCGCGGCTGGTTCTCTGTGAGCCCGCCGTCGATGACCCACTCGCCCTCGAACTGGAACGGCAGTCCGACGAGCGGCGTGGCGCAACAGGAGGCGATGAGCGTCTGGAGCAGGTGCGCAGCCGAGTCGAAGGTGCTCTTGCGACGCGGCTCAAAGGCCGAGAGTGAGGTGTACACGATCGTGCACTTGAGCGGGTCGGCGTTGCAAGTGGCGAAGTCGTCGAGGTTGGCGTGGCGTGTGAGTGCGTCGACGAGGTAAGTACGCATCTGGAAGGGACCGGAGAGCGACCCGTGGGCCTGCGGCACGTAGCTGCTCGTGACCGTGTTGGTGATGGCGTCAAAGTCGGCGTCCAGCGTGAGGCCGATGGCCGTGAGCGCACCCGCCGAGGTGCCCGTGAAGCGCGCCGTGTGGTGGAGCTCGTGGCGGCGAAGCGCCTTGGCCACGCCAAAGAGGTAGCACATGAGCCACCCGCCGCCAGCGAAGGAGAAGCCCAGGTCGGTCGGGGCGGTGGAGGGTGTTGAGTGGTCCATGGTGGCTGGTGTATGTGTGGGGAAGATGGGGAATGGGATAATGAGGACGAGCACGATGGGCTGCGCCAAATGGACCTATAGGCGTCGAACGACTGGGCAGGCGAAGGCGCGCGTCCTTGTTGGCGGCGACCAGTAAGCGGAGACCGCAGGGTACACGAACGGATGTGTCGAAGTTGCTGAGACAGTGGAACCGAATAGATCTCCCCGAAGCCCCATCGCTGGTCGTCGAGGCGCACACGCTGTTGTGGGACATCCTGTGTCGAGGTCAGGCGGCCCGGTCAGACGATCCGACGGTGGGATGGGCCGCTTGATATGAACAACATGAATCGCCCACGTCGAAAAAATCCAGCGCGGAATCCCTTGCGGAGATGACTATAGAACACCGATCATTATTGGCAGTGTATTGTTTTATACGATTCTCCCTCGTTGTATTGGCAATATATGATGACATCTTGCATTCTCATTGTTTACATGATATCAGTTTATGGAGTACCCAAACTGGAGTATATATCATCTCACCCGAGAGGTGGACAGAACCAGTGCCAGGAGAGATCTCGAATGGGTACGGCGAACGCCCATTGGCGCACACGCACACACACGCACACCAACATGGCGGTGGATTTTTTTGGTTTGTTATTTTACATGGTACTGTACACGAATCCTAGAGCTCCTCTTCTCTTGGGCACGGAATCCGTGAACGATTGAGAATGGCGGCTGGGCCACGGCGGGTAATATTTGAACCGCTGGGCTTGTGCCTCCGGGTGGAATTTCCGAACAACCCTCCGCATCTCACCCGAGAAATCCATGTGATAGTGTCGTTAAAGTAGTGTAAATCCGAGACTGGTAAACAGAGAACGCGACGTGCTTCCACTAATGTGTACTACAGCAGACAAACAGTCACTTCGTGCATGCAGGCTGGCGCTCGCCCCACATACACACACACTAGACGCAGAAGAGGGTCGACGATGCACCCGCGAGACCCGCTAGGCGAATTGCACGAACGCCCGGCACTCGAGCGCGGTCCTGGACGAACAGGCGCCTGATAGCATGGCCACGATCGCGGTTGCGACCACCATGGCCCACAGCACCACCGCGTGGTCCAATTCCGGCAGCCCCTGTGCAGTCGCTCGCTGTCGCACCATCCTCTGGATGGCCTTGAACTCACGAGACCGTCGCTCTTCAGACTCGTATCCGACTACTGGACGGGCCACACGCTCGTGAACACGAAGCGGTCGTGACAACTCCACCAAGCGAGCCGGTACATCGGTGGTCGCGGCCAGGCCATTGCGCACGCACCAGTCGTGGCCGTCCTTCTCGCCCAACGCAAACACCCACTGCAGCTCCGACGACGACGGAGGGTACATCGACCACCACGGCGGCACGTACTGCGACGGACGGATGTCCGCGTCCGTGTCCAAGACGTTCGGCGACACGTTCACCACGCGCTTGATTTGGTGGTACGGCTGGAAGCGCGGCTGGTTCTCTGTGAGCCCGCCGTCGATGACCCACTCGCCCTCGAACTGGAACGGCAGTCCGACGAGCGGCGTGGCGCAGCAGGAGGCGATGAGCGTCTGGAGCAGGTGCGCAGCCGAGTCGAAGGTGCTCTTGCGACGCGGCTCGAAGGCCGAGAGTGAAGTGTACACGATCGTGCACTTGAGCGGGTCGGCGTTGCAGGCGGCGAAGTCGTCCAGGTTGGCGTGGCGTGTGAGCGCGTCAACGAGGTAGCTGCGGATCCGGAAGGGGCCCAGCCACGAGTGACGCGCCTGCGGCACGTACTCCGTCGTCACGGTGTGTGTGATGGCGTCAAAGTCGGTGTCCAGCGTGAGCGAGACCGCCGTAAGTGCGCCAGCGGAGGTGCCCGTGAAGCGCGCCGTGTGGTGGAGCTCGTGGCGGCGAAGCGACTTGGCGACGCCGAAGAGGTAGCACATGAGCCACCCGCCGCCAGCGAAGGAGAAGCCCAGCTCAGCAGGACAGGAGCCACTGCCAGCGATGGGGGAGTCGCTCTGGTCGGTTGGCGACTGAGATCGTGTGGCCGGAGAGGAACCAGCCGGCGAGGACAGCGAGACGGGCCTTGGCTCGATGGACTGTGATGGCACATGATGTCGCTTGGAGACGTCGCGATGGCGTCGATCGACAGGCGATGGTTGCGTCATGGCGAGGGGGCTAAAGCGGAGCGCACTGCGGTCGTCGTCGCTGGACGCGTTCGCGAATGACGATGGTCCCCCTGATCTATCGGCCGCGTCAGGCGCACGTCCCTCGCGGGTCGCACGTGTGGGGTCTGTGGAGTCGGGCCCGCGTCATCCGCCCACGAGCCGTCGGTTCCATTTGCTGCTGCGCGCCGTGGCGATGGCGCTATGGCTCTGCGAAGTTCCTGGAAGTCCCGACGATGCCCCGCTGGTGGGCTTGCGGACTGGTCCCAGACAGGTGCACATAGCCAGGACTCAGCATGTATTTATACAGGTATATTAATCGGCATTCTAGTGCGGATGTCTAGTCACAAAAGGCTCTCGTATGTGATATCAAAGGTTTTCATCATGCAAACCGAGACATCAAGGGTCCATGGTTCGCCACACGAGGGCCCTGTATGACCACGTTTAGAAATACCCTCTCTCTCCTTCTCTGTGGATGGCGAGCGATGAGCCCCTCGGAGCCCCTCGGATGACGAGGGCTGGATTCGCCGCCTCTCACATGAAGGCGCCGGTCGTGCGGATTCCACGGCCCGCGCGGCGAACACCTCCTGTGCCAGTCTGAATCTCTATCCCTCGGTCGCAGAGCCCGATAGTGCTTCTGTAGGCTCTCGAACTCGTAGACCCCCTGTCGCGCGCGGCCCCGCTCCCAATCCACGCCGACTGACGCATTCTTTGGATGAGGGGGAGGACACGCTGACTGCAGTTCGGTGCGAGTCCACACGCACGCACTCCGCTGGATAGATCCAGCAAAGATGGTGGATGAAAAAAGACGCGAGAGGCACGCATGGCCATGCCTCTTTGGTTGTGGAGGAGCTAGACGAGGTCGAGCACGAGCGCTGCGTTGGGCCGCTCCGGCGATTCTACGATGCATCCAGCACCCACACCGCCATATCATAGGTTTCTTTTTCACCTGACGTAGGTACCGGGCTACAGGTGTCATCTCGAGATTGCGTGCCAACATGATCGGGTGCTTTCTCAATTATCCATCGCCACGCTGTGCCTGACCAACTGCCTCAGTTTGATTTATATATCAGCCGCGGTGTCCGCATTGCGGTCAGGCACTTCAACGACTGGGTGGGCACCAAGGCCCCCGACTCAGGAGCCTTTGTGGAGCGTCACATTGCTTCGTGTACAGTACAAACACGCTGGCATCCTACTGTTTTGCTGGGCTACGAATCCATTGCTGCCGATACGGCGGATAAAGGCGACAAACCAGCCGGCAGAAATCCAGTCGCCCGCCTGAAGCCTACCGGCGAGTCTCCTAGACGCCTTAGTTGTGACAACTGGGCTGCGGAACGAGATGGGAGCTAGGTTCTGTGCTGGGATCTTCGAGGAGTCGAAGTCAGGCACACCACCTCATTGAGGTGACTGACCTCAAGGAGGAGCGCCAACCCAAAGCGTATCCGCCGTCGCGATCGAATAGGAATGGGCGGAACACGCACACACGCACCAGTGGGATCCGCTGAATCGTTTTCCACATGATACCATCGCCCAGATGTTGGTGTTGGGGACGGGATATGCAGTTGAGGGCCTCAACTTGAGGCTCTGCTTGAGCTGGCCGGCGTGAGTCAAAGTACACTCGCGGGACGACTAAACAGTTGGCGGGAGGACGTCGGCAGGGCGTGTTAGTTCCCGGCGGTGGGAGAATCCCGCTGGCGGCAAAGCGATCCCGTGCGGACGCACCTAGTATAGAGGAGGAGTTGCTACTGTTGGATGGTCCGCTATCTACACTGGATGTGATGAAAGACGAACTGGTCAGGTTTTGTTTGGATTTCGATTTGTGTGGGTAAAGTACTAGAGACGAGAATCATGGGGTGGCGAGCGGCATCTACACCACGTAGGCGTCGACGGTCTGTGCCAGCAGCGACGGCAAGAGCGACGTGTCGCCGTCGTCCACGTAAAGCTCTGCCAGGAATCGGTCAAACGCGCCTGGCAGCATCAGCTCTTGCGCGAGCGCCCCGGTTGCGTCAGTGTGTGTGGCGGGGAACATCGCGTTCCATTCCGCTGGGGTGTCGCAGTACTCGAGCGGCAGCGGAGACGGAGGCGGCAAGTGGCTGATACCCGTGTGGTCTCGGAACGTGATGCGCCCTCGTCGCGATGCGGCGCGTTTCCGCGTTGCGGCGGAGCGAGCCTTCTGGGGGCCTAAACTGGAGGCCGCCAAGGTCGGGTACAGCGTGGGAGCATCTGAGTCCGGGGCGTACGGGGCGGTGGAGCCCGGCTGGCGTTGGAACTGGCGCTTGTGCCAGCGGCGCTGCGTGCTGTTGGCGCGCGCGCGGTGGTGGTCGCAGAGCGTGTGGAACTGGCCGTTGGTCTTGATCGAGCGCACGTTAAAGCACGGCTTGCTCGCGTACTTGCAGCGCACGTCGGAGGTGTCCATTTTGAGGGTCGAGGGCGATCGGGGAAGAGAGATGTGCGGGCGAGGCAGCAGATTCGCTTATGAACCGACTCCTGCGCCCAATGCGCTTCGAAACACAGTCAACGTCACCTCAAATCCTGCGAAACTCAGCTTTTCCTCACTCGCTTGCGGGCTCTCCGTCCGAGCGCAAAGACACAACTCAGCAGTGGCGCAAACTTTTGGCTGGACCTTGGGATATCACAAGAGTGGTATGGAAGGTGCACCCGATCCGGTGGATCCACACCTGCGACAGTGGATATTGGGAATAAAGTCTCGTTCACTTGCTGGCTCGCTGTCGTGTCAGCGACCTGTGAAAAGCCATGTTGGCTATCGGCGCACGGGAGGACACCAGAAATCTGCCGGAGAGACCCTCGTGGCGGTTTCCCGGCGTACGTATTACGAAGTCCAGCAACACCCAGGGCCAACCTACTCTTGCTCCACGGCCGCCGAGTATCTAGGCCACGTACAGGGCGTTTCGAGCCCTTCATGGGGCAAGAAGCGCTTTACGGACGGTCAAATGACGTATCGAGGGCTCCGGGGGCGACGACTCTCGTGACTGTGGACGACGGACGTCGCCTCGAGCCACGCGAGGTGGCCGATCGAGCGAGTGAGTGTTGGTGGATGATAAACTATATTCCGTCGCCAGCGCGTTCCCCCCTCAAACCCCAAAGGCACTCGCGTCACCGCGCGCGCCGTGTACGGCGGCGATTTGGAGCGACGCGGCGCGGTGCAAATGGGTGCAGAAATCGGTCTGGGCGCGCTCGATCGCGCTCGTAACAGTGGCACTTTACACGAGGCAAACGTCACCGGATAAAATCCAGTCGTCAGCCCCGCCCACCCTAGCGACACGCGCGAGTGTACGTGTACCCGGGTGCTGGCTCTTGGGTGCGAGCGTGAGGTTCCACGGCAGGGATGAAGCGACGGTGGCGGCTCGCGGGCAGTGGATAAATCAGCATGGCGCCAGGCTGGGCTTTGTGTACAGTCAAGTTTCTGTATTCCAGTGTTCTGTGCTCTGGGTGGTTGGAGGAGTCTGGTCGCTCTTCCTTGTGAGCTAATGCCGTCGTGGCCCCCAAAGGAGGGCTGTCGGGTGAAGCGCGCTTGGAAGGGTCCCTGGCCGTCTTGAAGTATAGTAGGGCGGTGGACGCCGTCTCTTTCGTGTGTTTGCTTGGTGTGTTGGTTGAATGGGCTTGTGTCACAGTCGCCTCGCGAAAGAGCCGAAGACCTCGCCGTTCGTGGGCGAGTCTGCACCGTCGTCAAGGTCGATCTGCTCGAGAAACTCGAGCAGCACGTCTTCGCTGAGCAGCTCGCACCAATCATCGGCACTGTCACCAGCGCCGCCCGCCGACTGTCCTGGTGGTGCTGTCGATGCTGCCTGGTGCTCGGGAGATGGCTCTCGCTGGCCTGCGGGAATCTCAGGGAGCACTTGTCGACGCTCTTGTGGTGGTGGCGCTGCGTAAGAAGTCCCGCCCGCTGTGGCCTGTTGCTGACGCGTGTACCACCGCAGCTGGATCTCGTTGGCACGGCGCCGGTGGTGCTGGCACAGCGAGTGGAGCTCGCCGTTGGCCTTGACCGAGCGCATGTTGGGACAGGACTTGCGCGCGTATTTGCATCGCATCATAGCGGTGAGTTCAGAGGGCTTTGGCGTGGCGTGTCGGAAAGCAGTCTGGGGTATGTGGGGCTGTGCTGCACCTTACAGCCACGCCGCCGAGATATGAAACCACCACGCACGAACCACAGCGCGGCGTCAAGCGGCGCCGACGCAGGACAGGTGAATTCCTGCATCCAGGTTGAGAACGGGTTCGCTCAGGATCACACGGATCCTTCCTCGAACGCTTCCTCCGTCCGAGTCGGGTGTCTAGAGCAGCGAAGAATTCAGCACCTCGGCAACTGCACTTGACGGCGCCGCGCTGATTTGGACGCAGCAGTCCGCGAGTGACGGTCTCTAGGAAATATCAGTCGTGTCATTTGAATGGGAGATCAGCAGCTCACGGTGACCGCCGCGGTTTCCGCACCGGCGTCGACACAGCGCTCCCGTTTATGCGCAAACTGTGGAGGCTCCTGTAGTACAGAGCTCGTTCTCGCAGTGGGATCTACTGAAGCGTGTGCGCCTATCATCGGTCGGTGATTGGCACTTCTCAGCCTGAGACTGAGATGAGACCTCCGCCGGGCGTCCTAGGCCTAAGTACTGTTGATTTCCACGGTTATGTGCGTAACCGGGACGCGACAGATTGCCCCCGGATCATGGCTACAAAGCTCTTCAGGCGTAAATGTTCTGAATCAGTACACGCTGAAATTATGGCACCGACAACGAGATGATCGAGCAGCCGACTGCCCTGTTCAGTGTGGGACCCGCGCGGCACAAGCGGCGTCGCTTGGCCCTGACACTGGCGCTCTCGCCTGGCGCCGTCGATGTTGAGAGGGGTTTCTCCTGATGAAATGCTGAATCGTCCAGCCCACCACATACACTATAAGAGTTTCATGCTATCTTGGCGGCGTCCATCTTCCACCCCTGAGAGCCCTCAGCTCTGGTCTAAATCCGAGTGAGTCTCGCGTGACCACATCCAGAATGACGCCCTCTCACGCCGTCTCTAGGGTTTGCAGAAGACGGTCGCGGCAGGGCCCGTCGGGTGACGCGGGTTTGGCCCGCCGCCTTTCAAAGCGCTGGTCGAGCGAATGTCCCAGGACCCAGGAAGGCGGGCGAACGTCTCCGAGCGACTGCGCCCACCGCACGCGGGGCATCCAAATCTCTAGGTGGAAGAACACGATTTTGAGTCCAACTGCGGTTGGGCGACAGCGAGCGACTTCGATTCGAGCGGCGCGGCAGTTCGTACCGATCGTCACGCCGAGCCACACACGGACGTTGAGGATGCCGTACATCGTATATTCAGAGCGCCAGCTAAATCAGCCATGGTGATGGGATGAGGATGGGGATGGTGGGGCCTTCAGATGGCGTCCGCATCACCATTAGGGACGTTGGTGGCGTGGCACATTGCTTCGTGTGCACACCCTTCACTGGAAGAACGCGGCCGTACTGTACTGGCGTTGTGTCACACACGCACACCACACGAGGGTGCGTGTGGTGTTCATCATTACAACAAGGCGGTGATAAATCGATCTTGTCTGCAGCCGTGCGGGGATAAATCAGCCCAAGCCGACGCGGAATGCAATCGCGTCGGGAACAGGTGACAGGGTACGGCCCCTTTCGGTTACGGACCACGCGGTACGAGCGGCGTGCTCGGCGTTGTCGGCCCCTGGCGCTGGCGCTCTCTTCTGTCGGCATCGCGCGCGCGCAGCACGACCGCGTCCATGAAGCGCCCGTAGCCGAGCTGCACGAACACGACCAGCGGCATGCAGAGCAGCTCGAGCGGCGTGTTGTTTCGCGGGTTCACGCCGTTCGCGATCGACCGCAGCGCCGTGATGAGCAGCTCGTTGGTGATGGCGAACTGGCCGTCGCGCAGGCCCGCGAGCAGCGCGTGCGCCGCCGACTCGGGCGTCGCCGGCGCGTCGTTGCCCTGGATCGTCTCGGTCTCTTTGGGGCGCTGCAGGTCCTGCTCGCGGTTGCCCGGCGTGTCGACGCTGCCCGGGTAGAAGATGCTCACGTCGATGTCGAAGCGCAGCAGCTCGTTGCGCAGCGCCTCGGCGAGCCCGCGCAGCGCGTACTTGCTCGGCGAGTAGGACGCGCAGCCCGTCCACGTGATGAGCCCGAGCCCGGAGCTCACCAGCACGATACGGCGGCGGTCGCGGCGGGGCACCGGCGCTGCAAGCGGCGTGCTCATCGACGGCAGCGCGGCCTTGATCGTGTGGAGCTCGCCGAAGAAGTTGACGTCCATGATCCGGCGGTGGACGGCGATGTCCTGGTCGGCGAACGCGCCCGGAACGGACCAGCCGGCACAGCAGATCAGGTGGTCGATCGCGCGCCCGTGGAACACTGTGGCGGCCGCCACGGCGCGCTCCATGGCCGCAAAGTCGGTGACATCGGCCTGCAGCACACAGACGCGGCGGTGCGGCGCCGCGAGCGCCTGGATCTCGGCGCAAGCGGTCTCGAGCGTCGCGAGGTTGCGCGCGAGAATGGTCACGCGCGCGCCTGAGCGGGCGTACTCCTTGGCGACCGCGAGGCCAATGCCCTGATTGCCGCCCGTAATAAAGACGTGCTTGTCCTCGACGTGGAAGCCGGGCGCCGTGAGCTTGGTGTAGAGGAAGGACTAGCGGAGAACGAACGAAAGCGGGTTATGATGCTGCAGCTCGGAGATCGCCCATCCAGCGGAGAACGCACCGCGAGGCAGAGCGACGCGGCAACAATCGCCGCGACGGCCCACGGAGAGAACGTCATGGTCGGAGGAGTCACTGGCGATGGCAGGCAAGTCGCAGAATGCGGGAGAACGAGTGCGGGCTGTGCTGTAGGGCGCAGCCGTCAAGTTGAAGCAACGCAAGAGCCGGAGCGTCATCCCTCCTTGACATACAAATGAACTGATCTGTGAGGGGTCGTCTCCCACCTTCGGCGCTGATGGACTCCACGGCGGACTCTACAAGCCTAATCACACGCGGCCGCTCGATTACACATGAGGCGAATGTTCAGTCTTCCATCATTACCTCTCTTTTCATCATCACCATTTTATGATTATCATCCATTTACACAATTTACATGTATATAGAGATTCGCTTATTGAGACCGTACACACACCACAATATCCATTTTCACAGGTAGTGTATCCATCTGCTCACACAGGCAGGATCGGCTCGTGTCCGGTGCGGAGACAGTCCCACGCGCTGTCCACTCGCTCGTGGACAACCGAGCGCAGCATCGGGAACGCGTCTGCGTCGTGGAGGAGCCCGCAGGACGCCACGCCGCTGGGCAGCACGACGCGCTGGAGCCGCGCCAGGTCCCGCAGCGGCGAGACGTCCGCCACGTGCGTGTAGCCCACGTCCAGCTCCTGGAGAGCACGCAGCGTCGTGAGCGGCGCGAGCGAGCGCACGTTCGTATGGCGCACGCTCAGAACTTGCAGCTGACGCAACTGCGCGATGGGCGCGAGGTCCTCGAACGCCGTGTTCTGGCAGATCTTGAGCGTCTTGAGCTCGGCGCAATGCGGTAGAAACGCGTCGAGGGCCGCCGCAGACGGGATGGTGCCAAACCCGCTGACTTCGAGACGACCTAAGTGGCAACACTGAGCCAGCCCATCGAGACTCGTCAGCGTGACGTTGACGAGACGCAGTTCTCGCAGCCGTGCGGGAGCCGCGAGCGGAGGCAGCTCCATGGACACGGCAGCCTCAGCACACAGCGAGAGCGCCTCGAGCCGGCCGTTCGTTGCGATCAGCATTACCAACGCCGCGACGTGGCTCGACTTGAGCTGGTGGATGGTCATCGAGGCTACGCAGGGAGACGTCGCTGGGAGAGAGCTGTACTTGGACAGCTTGGCAATCTCTAGGGTTCGTAAACGAGGCAGCGAGCCGATGAACGCGCCGTCGATGCGCTCGCCGTCCACAAACGCCGGATTCCACTTTTGCAGGCGCAGCGTCTCGATGTTTGAGGTTTGATGCCAGTCGAACGACCTCATCGCCGCGGGGTTGGACGACACCTGGAGGGTCGTGAGCTGTGGTAGCACTACGGGGGCGGACGCCGAGTCGAACAGGATCGTGTCGCGCAGGTCTAGCCGTGCGAGCCGAGGGCACTGCAAAAGGAAGTCACGGTGCGCCAGCCAGCAGTTGCGAAGAGAACACATCTCGAGCTGCGGCGCGTCGAGCTGCAAGTCGAGCGGGTCCATTGCGCCAAGAAGGTCGGCGCGCAGCTCGCGCAGCTTCGTGAGCTTGGACAAGTCGACGAGTTCGTTCTCGAGCCACACGTTGCTCACGTCCAGAGAGGTGAGCGTCGCGCCGACGGCCGCGAGCCCTTCAAGTGATGCCACCGCGGCACCAGCAATACTGAGCGTGTGGAGCTGCGACAACGCCTGGAGAAACTCCAACTCGGACAAGCCGGTGCGATTGAGGTTGAGCGACTGGAGCTGCGTAAGTGACGCGAGCCACTTGAAGCTGCTGAGCTCGCGGTCGACGTCTGCGAGCGCGAGATCTAGCGACCTGAGTCCTTTCAGCGAAGAGATGCAGTGCAGGTTGGCGATGCTGGCGTTGTGGAGCGCGAGCGACTCGAGCGGCAGCGGTGGGTCCTCATCCGCGTCGCGGTCTGTGAGGTCGCGCAGGTCGATCTCACGCTGCACGCGGTACATGTGGCGTCGCTTGAGCGGCGAGAGCTGCTTGATACCGGCGATGCTCCCGTGGAAAGGCCACGTGCGCACATGCGCCACGCCCGGCAGGTGGCGCAGCGCGTCGCGCAGCATCGCCGACCGCGGCACCGCGACGTGCGCGATACACCGCATCGTTTGCGGGTCCATTTTGCCTAGGTACGTGTCTCGAAGGTACGCTGCCCAGTCGAAAGCCGGTAAGCTCGCGGGGGTGGGAGCTGGGGCGGCGTCGCCGACGCGCCATTGCGACGGATACGGCAGCCGCCAGAGGCCGCGCGTCGCGACCGCGCGCCGGAGCCGCGACTGCGCGGCGTGGCGGCTGACGCTGGAGACGGCCTTGA
>JAMFLL010000811.1:0-25522 GCA_027475725.1 Pythium rhizo-oryzae | reverse complement strand
GCACGGTGGTGGTAACCACCAGCACATTGGTCACCCGTCGACCGTGCGCCGTGACGCGCCCGCCGGTAAGAAGGTCGGTCTCATCGCCGCCCGCCGTACTGGTCGCCTGCGTGGTATCAAGAAGGTCGAGAAGGACAACTAAGTTGTCGGCTAGTCTGTCCGCCCACCTCTTGGTCGCAACAATACAAAGCCCACCCATTTGTCGGGAATTGTCAAACCATGTCTTGTGTCGCCTTTTCTTTCAGTGATGGATGCGTCTGGGGTTGAGTGTAGATTACAGTGATCGGATTTCATACGTTAGGGTGGGTGTCTACATAGGGAGGGGTCTCTCACTCACGACGAGGACTTGTTCCAGCGGAACTTGGGCAGCCGTGCGCTGCTGCCCTTGCGCGCGCGGCTCGCGGTGGACGCCGCATTGGTGGCCGGCGGCTCCTCTGCGATCGCACTGGCCGAAGTCACTGTTGTCGCGCGCGCGGCGGCCCCGTGCTGCTCAGCCTTGCGGGCTTCGCGGCTCGTGGCGCTGTTCGCGACCCACTGGCGCGCGCGGCCGAGCTGCTTGGCGCCGGCGCGGAGCACGTCCTTGCGGTTCTGCATGCGGCTCGAGAGCGAGGTCGGGCGCTGCAGCAGGCTCGACACGTTGCTCGACGTGCGGTCGGCCATGAACGGCGACTTCACCGACCGCGGGCCGCTACGAAGGGCGCTCGGGCGCGCATCCTCGCCCGACGAGATCGAGTCGTCGTCCGAGTCCGTGTCGTTCTCCTCCGGGTGGTCGCTCTCGTGGCCGCGGCGCGGCAGCTCACCGCCGTTCTGGTCGATGTACGCGCACAGCGTCGTGTACTCGCCGCGCGCGGTCTCGAGCTTCTGGCGCTGCTGCGTGATCTGGCGCTTGAGATCCGTCTCCTGCACGTGGCTTGTCGCGCGCAGCACGTCCTGCTCGCACTTCCACTCGGACGTGAGCGTCTCGAGCTCGATGTTGGCCTCGAGCAACTCCTCGAGCTGCTTCTTGAGGCGCTCGTTCTCGAGCCGCGCGGCCTCGAGCTCGGCCGGGTCGCCCTCGCGTAGCCGCCGCTCCTCCTCGGCGGCCTTGGCCTTAAGCACCTCGTCCTCCAGCACGAGTTGCGCAAACTTCTGGCGCGCGAGTCCGCCCCGCGCCACGCGCTGCAGCTGGATCGCCGCACTCTCCTCGCGCTCGAGCCGCTCGCGTTCCAGCTGCTCGAGGCGCTCGCGTTCCAGTTGCTCGATCCGCTCACGTTCCAGTTGCTCGAGGCGCTCGCGTTCCCGGCGCTCGCGCTCGGCTTGCTCTCTCCGGGCCTGCTCTTCGCGCTCGCGTTCGAGGCGCGCCAGCTCCTCCCGCTCTTCCCGCTCGCGGCGCTCGCGCTCCTCTCGCTCCTCTCGCTCACGGCGTTCACGCTCCTCGCGTTCTTGCTGTTCGCGGCGTGCTTTCGCCTCGGCCTCCTCGGCGAGCCGCCGTAGGCGCTCCTGCTCCTCGCGCTCGCGCTGACGCTGGAGCTCGAGCTGGCGTTGGCGCTCCAACTCGATCGCACGCAGCCGCGCCTGCTCCTGCTCGAACTCGTACCGAAGTTGCTCGAGTACCTTCCGGGCCGTGCACTGGCGCCACGCACACTGGATGAAGAGCGCGCTCACCTCGCGTCGGCGCGCGCGGAAGACGCAACGGCCAACGTGGCCTCGCCACACGCGCTGAATCATACGTGCGCGGTGGTCACACAGCACGGCGTGGAACTCGCAGCGTCCTCGGTAGCCACGGTACACACGCTGGATCTGGCGTGCGCGGTGGTCGCACAGCACGGCGTGGAACTCGCACCGGCCGACGTAGCCGCGGTAGACGCGCTGCACGAGTCGCACAGCGCGCTGCGCGCGCTGAAAGCGGATCACGGCCACAAACACGTGCGCGCGCCGCTGAATGAGCCGCAGCGCCGCAAGCATCTCGAGGTAGAGCTGGCGCGCGCACACGCGGCGCCAGTGGCTCTGGATGAGCGCGACGTACGCGAAGAGCTTCTCGGCCTTGGCGGCCTCGAGCCGCTCCTGCACGCCCTGCTGCAGGTAGATCTTGGTCTTGCCCATCTGGTACTCCTGGGGCGACGCGAGCTGGAACTGTCGCGCGATGGCGACGCAGAGCTTGCGTGCGTCGCCGATGCGCTGGCGCTCGGCCTCAGTGAGGAAGAGGTCGAACGCGTCGAGGAACTCGCCGTGCTTCATGCGATTCGGGTACCCGGCGCGGGCGATGCAGATGGCCTCGATCACGCCGGCGCAGCGCAGCTGGTTCACGACCATTTCCTCGTCGATCTTGGTTGTGCTCTTCTCGCTGTTGGGCTTGATGCAGCGGATATAGTTGACGTTGGTCTTGTTGATGTTGTCCATGAGCCGGTTGAGCGACTGCTTGAACTGCGTGCCCACGGTCTGGCTGTCGGCGTTGCCGGCGCCGCCGCGACGCATGCGCCCTGGGGCCGCGGGCGCCGCTGCTGCCGCCGCCGCCGCCTCGGTCGGCTCGAACAGCTCCATCACGAACGCCTCGCGGCTGCTGCGCATGAGCTCCGAGAGGTCCGGCAGCAGTGCGTCCTTGTGCTTCTCGAGGAAGCCGAGAGCCTCGTACTTGACCGAGTCGGCGTAGTGGTGGACCGTGAACTGCGTGCGCGAGAGGCGCGGGAACTCGATGATCTTCTTCTGCGTGCGGAACGAGGTCGAGAGCTTGCCCACGAAGCCCTCGTCGTTGCCCTTGGGGCGCACGATCTCTTCGTTGAGTAGCGCGATGATGCCCAGCTTGCCCTCGATCAGCGCCAGCACGTCGGCGTTGTCGGCGTACGAGATGTGGTCCCAGGTGATCTGCTCGCTCTCGTACTCCTCCTGGACGGCCTTGAACACGTCCTGGGTAAATTTTTGCTGGAGCTTCTCGTTCGCGTAGTTGATGCAGAGCTGCTCGAACGAGTTGTGCACAAAGCTCTCGAAGCCGAAGATATCGAGCACGCCGATCGTGTGCTCCACGTCGCTCTCGGGCGCGCTCAGGCTCTGGTTGATTTGGACGACGACCCAGTCGAAGACCTTGGCGTACACGGCCTTGGCGAGCGCGTCGCGGCTCGACGTGGCCTGCGCCACGCTCAGCGGCACCGAGTACACGTCGCCACCGGCTTTCATCGTGCGCGTGCATAGCGCCTTCTCCATCTTGGCGTGCTGGAGTCCGAGCAGCTCGCCGGCGATGACGGCCGAGCTCTCCACCACGTGGCTCGCGTCTTCGTTTCCCTTGTCGGCGTGGAACTGGGTCTGCCCGAGGTGGAGGATGCCCGCGAGCGTCTGGAACAGTGCGTCCTGCTGGTCGTCCGAGAGCCCGAGCAGCCCGAGCGCGTGGCGCGTCTTGGCGTAGTTGCGCGCGTCCTTGTCGCGCAGGTAGCGGTCGTCGTCCTCCACGTACGTGAACGCCGTGATGGTGCTCAGCTCGTCCAGCCCCCACTGCTGCTTCTCCTGCGCCGAGCTGCCGTGGACGAGCTGGTAGAAGATGTGGTAGTTTCGCTCGCCCTTCTCTTGCGTGACCACACGGGTCTTCTCGAGCAGGTACGTCTCGCACTTGGCACCGCAGAGCACCATCTTCTTGGCGGCGCCCTGCCGCTGGAACTGGAGCTGCGTGAACTTGCCGAAGCGGCTGCTGTTGTCGTTGCGCTTGGTCTTGGCGTTGCCGAAGCTTTCGAGCAGCGGGTTCACGTCGAGGATGCGCTGGATCGTGGACTGGTGGTGCGCCGAGGCGGACGTGTTGGAGATGTTGGCGAGGTTGTCCATGAGGATCTTGGTGGTCTCGGTCTTGCCGGCGCCCGACTCGCCGCTCACGAGGATGCTCTGACTCTCGCGCTGCGCCGTCATGTGCTTGTAGGCCGCGACCGAGACGGCGTACACGTGCGGCGGCAGCTGCTTGCGCGACGCCGCGCGCAGGTACTTGCCGTGGAGGTCTTTGGTGTAGAGCTCCTCGAGCCACTGGTACGGGTTGAGCGCGAGGCAGATCTCGCCCGTGAACGTGTACGGCAGCCGCGCCTGGAAGCGCCGCTTGAGGTTGTACAGGATCGCGGCCTCGTGGAGGTGGTTCAGCTCGATCATGTCCTCGCAGCGGTCCGCGGCCGGCGCGTTCTGCAGCGGGAACAGCGGCTGCTCGCGCAGCGACAGCTCCATGGTCGCGCGCGGCCGCCGGCGCTCGCTGCCGCGCGCGCCGTCGTCCTCGTCGTCCTCGTCCTCGTGCTCGTCACCGTCGTCGTCAACCGAGAGCGTCGCGACCTGTCGCTGCGCGTCCACGGCCTCGACGGTCACGGGCACCCAGATGCGGCGCTTGTCCGGCACGAAGCAGCGCGTGCCCACCGAGAGCCCGGGCGCCACCGAGGCGCTCCGCGCGCCGCGCGTGCTCGCCGCCGCGGTCGAAGGCGCCATGGCGAGCGAGATCTATGGAATGCGATCGAGCCGCGGCCTTCTTCCTTCTCCTCGCGACAGAGAGACAGCGGACGGACCGAGGGATAATCCACCGTAGAGTGACGTCCGCGGCCCGGCTTATACTGAACTCCTACTATGGTGTGTGGAAAAAGGAGCCAGATGGCGCCACCGTCACTCTCTCTCTCTCGTTGTCTCCGTTCGTTCAGTCGTTGAGGTCCCACCCTGCGAGACTCGATAGGACACTCGAATGGCATGATGCGCGCGAGTGCACGGCATGTTCTCTCTCTCTCTCTTTCGGGGGGAGCGAAACGCCGGCTGGCTGGGGCCGCCGATGATGGGGCTGCCCCATGTCGCGCGGTCGCATGACGATCGGCTCGGACGGAACCCCCCCCACGCGACTTTCAGAAGGCGCACGGAAGACTCGAGAGGACGGAGGACGAGGGGTCACTAAAACGGGAGATGAGACCGGCTCACCTACGAGCAACGGAGCCGGAGCTCATCAACCCATTTGCCCTTTGGTATCCTTTCCAGCAGACCTCATGAAGTCGGACTGTAGCATTCATTAGTTTTTGTATTGGAGTGCTTGGTGGCACTAGCGCATTGTGTGCGAGGCGTAGACACTAGCGGTCGTTAGGCGTTGGTGAGCGCGGCGACGCCCGGCAGCTCCTTACCCTCGAGCAGCTCGAGGCTCGCGCCGCCGCCGGTCGAGATGTGGCTCATGAGCGACGCGAGCTCGGCCTGCTCGACGGCCGCGACCGAGTCGCCGCCGCCGACGATCGTGGTCGCGCCGTTCTTCGTGCACTCGGCGAGCACCTGCGCGACGCTCATCGTGCCGGCCGCGAACTTGGGGAACTCGAAGACGCCCATGGGTCCGTTCCACACGATGGTCTTGCAGTCGCGCAGCTCCTTCTCGAACGCCCAGCGTGCGTCCGGGCCAATGTCCAAACCGATCCAGTCGGACGGGATCATGTGGACGTCTACGGTCTTGCTGGTCGCCTCCGCGTCGAAGCGGTCCGCGACGACCACGTCCGTGGGCAGCACGAGCTTGACGCCCTTCTTCTCGGCAAGCGCCATAATCTCACGCGCGAGCTCGACCTTGTCCTCCTCGACGATCGACGCGCCGACGTCGATGCCCTGCGCCTTGTAAAACGTGAAGATCATACCACCACCCAGAAGGATCTTGTCGCACTTGTCGATGAGCGACTTGAGCACCGGGATCTTGGTCGAGACCTGGACACACACACAAACGCACACAACAATATCAGCATTCCTGAGTGTCAAGCGCCTTGAGATAGTAGAACTAGCATTGGATGTACCTTGGCTCCGCCGATGACAGCACCGAGCGGGCGCACGGGCGCGTCGACCGCACCGGCGAGGTACTTGAGCTCCTTCTCCATGAGGAATCCAGCGACGTTGGTCGGGATGAACTGCGTGACGCCGGCGGTCGACGCGTGCGCACGGTGCGCGGCGCCGAACGCGTCGTTCACGTAGATTTCGGCGCCGTGCGCGAGCTTCTTGGCGAACTCGGCGTTGTTCTTGGTCTCCTCCTTGTAGAAGCGAACGTTCTCGAGCAGCACGATCTCGCCCTCGCCCAGCTTCTCGATCTCCTGCGTGACCGCGTCACCGATGCAGTCGTCGAGCTTCTTAACAGGCCGCTCGAGCAGCTCGCTGAGTCGCTCGGCCACGGGCGTCAAGCGCATGGCCTCGTTCACCTGGCCCTCGGGGCGCCCGAGGTGCGAGCAGAGCACGGTCTTGGCGCCGACGTACTGCAGCAGCTGCAGCGTGGGCAGCACGGCACGGATGCGCGTGTCGTCCGTGATCGTGAGCGGCGTGTGGTTCTTCTTGAACGGCACGTTGAGGTCCGCGCGCACGAGCACGCGCTTGCCGCGCAGGCACTGGCTGTCGGCGAGCTGCTCGAGGCTGAGCTTGGCGCTGGAGCTCATGGCGGCGACCGCAGCCACGCGCGAGCGCAGCGGGCGCGCCACCGACGACGCACGCGAGCGGAGGAGCATCATGATGGAGCGAGAGGAGAGAGGGGGGAGGCCGCGGGAAGGAGAAATGGAAGGGGGAGCGAGAAAGGATTGGGCAAATGGCCTGCCCATGTGAGCGGCTCTGGAAACCCAAGCAGAAGATTTGGATGCTGCCACCGACGGCTGGCCGTTGCGCGTCACTCTTGACAGTCTGTGGTGGGCCGAGTACTCATCACCAAAAGCTACAAAGTTAACTTTAGTGAACCAATACGTCCCATCTCCACGACCTGCATCACTCAAAAAAAAGTGATGGCGCACGGCAACAAGCCTCGCGGTGGTGGCGGCGGCGGCGCCCACCGCAAGCGCGCGTCGCACCGCGGCGACGATAAAGGGCGTCGCAATAGCAGTAATGACAAGCGGCGGCGTCGCGGCGGCGCAGGCGGGAGTGATCGCGCTGCGGCAACCACAGATGCAAGCGCGGCGTTCCTAGCGGCACTGGAGGCGCAACGAGCCAAGCAGTCGGCCGTCGAGCACGCGTCACAGCGCTCAGAGGCGGCGCCTACATCCAAAGTACCAGCCGCTGCGACAGCGAACGAAGGGCCATCGAGTGGGACGCGCGCGGCGCTTCCGGGCTTCTACTTTGACGAGGCCAAAGGCCGCTACTTCAAGGTCACCAAGCAGCAGCAGCAGCTCCAGCAGCAACAACAACAGCGCGCGCAGGCAGCCGCCACGCGGGAGAAGAGCGAGCAAGAGCAGCGCCAGCTTCGCGCCACAATGCAGACAGGACGCGCACTGCGCCGTTGCGGGTGGATGGCATTTCTCGCAGAGCGCCAGTGTTTGGCCGGCGGCGCCGTGCACCACCGCGACCGCCGCGAGCTCATGCCGAGGTTTTTCGCGTCGCGACTCGTACGTGTGCAGTATTTGCTTTCTAGGGGTTTATTCTATGGGTAGAGTCGTTAACTTCCAGTGTGTTGTGCTAGAGTTACAGTGCATTATCGCGCATGGACGTGGGCATCAATCCTGCTCACGATCGATTTTCTGCCGTGGACATAAGTCCCGATTCCTCGACCGTCTTCCTGGGCTGTACGGAGTGACGTTGTGCCCGTTACTATGAATCCGATGCGTTAGTGATGATGATATGTGCTGTTCCATCCGCCTAATGCCCACTTAGATGCGACTGGCTGCGTCCGTGCATTCGGATACCAAACGGGGCCGAGAGATATGAGCAAGTCTCTTGTCGAGATTGGCACCGTCGACACGGCCGGAATGACGGTAAAGGTATTGCGACCTGTGGATCTACTTGAAACTGGAGCTAATCCCACTTGTGCTGGCTGTAGGTCTCCTCAATCCGTCAGCACGCACAGGAGCGCGAGATCTTGATATCGGCGGTCGGTGCCAGAGTATCAGAGACCTTGGCACCACTCACGGTCAGAGGAGGCGCACCGGGAGCTACTGGGAGAGTCGGGCTATTCAGTGACTCCACGTTTCGTCAACAACCAGTACGGTCTGGCGAGCGTCACACTATCTCTCCAAAGGCGTCGAAACTAACAGACTCTATCACTGTGTGATCTGTAGCACGTGTGGAAGCTGAACGACCCGTGGGTTGTCGAATGGTACGTCGACCACCCCATACTCAGTGCCGCGCTGAATCTCAATCGGTTTGTCTGGTCCAGGTGTCCGCAACAAGCAAACCTCTTTTCCGTGGGACTTGGAAGCCAGCAAGGCGCGGCGCTCGTTGACTGTTCGGCCTTCCGGGACGGCCAAGTGGCGATGATCGCACCAACTGGTCGGATTAAAAGCGACACGCTCAGCCAAACCTTCAGCCAACATACGCCCGTGGTCATAGTGAACGGCTCTCGAAACGGTTCGTGGTGGACGTGGGACACACGAGCTCCACGGCGCGCGACGGAGGTGACAGCTAGCAGAGACAAGTCACCTGGATCGATCCTGAGCCTCCATTTGCTGCAAGATGAGCGACGATTGGTAACCCAGTGGTCCGATGGGGAGCTCGCTGTGATTGACCTTCGATCCGTGCACCGGTCACCTGTGACGCTGTTCTGCAGAGGCGAGCGAAACGCCTACAGATCGATGCTACGATTTGACGTGGTACGTGATGGATGCGATCACGGATCGGGTTGTTACCCCCACGTTGCTGAACGTTTTCTATGAATGCAGGATGAAAGTGAGACCGTAGTAGCTTGCGCAACACGAGCATCAGTGGCTCTCTTCGATCTCTCGCGTGGAACGGAGGTTATCCAACTCCGTACGCTCGACGGCGGTTCGCACACACCGGACGTCACTAGTACCTCACGACCCTCCGTGGAGCATGTGATCTTACGGGAAAATAGGGGCGAGCCAACGCTGTGGGCACTTAGCAACTCAGCTCTGTACCGCACTAGTCCCAATCATCGATAAAAAGGACGGTGTACACCACTGACCGATCCCCTCCTGTGTGCGCACGCGTGGTCCTAGATACGTCGTATTACCTACATATGTACCGCTAGTGGCGTCACGCTTCAATCGCCAGTGCTTACTCTTCTTCTGCCTCGGGTGGTGTCGGATCCTCCAGCACATCCTTCTGCTCTGTGAGACCGTCGAACCGCAGCACTGGCTTTGCGTCCGCCGCCTCCGCATCCGCCTCGGCGGTGGCCACTCCGAACCCTGTTTGGAGGGGCTTTGGTAGCGACCGCTGGTACGGCTCAGCGCTGAACTTGACGCCGTGGCCAACATACACGTTCAGGAACTTCTTCCCCACGGCGATACTCACCGCTCCCGGCCACACCAGACTCCGCGCCACGGCAAACTCGCCGACTGCCGGGATCAGTGTCGCCGGGTATCGGTTGAGTCTCCAGGCGCCGGCAGCGTCCTCAGCGAGCGATCGCAGTGGCGGCGCGAAGTCCTCGCCCTCCCACGGCACTTCCTCCCCATCTGCGTTGGTCTGTGGCGGCATGGGCGTCATACGTCCATACACGGCGTTGATCTCCTTGGAGAAATGCACCCAGCTACCCAGGTCGGCGAGCTGCTCCGCCGTGAGGATCGCTGGCTCTTCGCCCGCCGGCTCGATATCGCCGGCTTCGCTGACTTGGAAGTACCCAGCCGGCGCGATGACTGTCCCGGCGGAAATACGCGCAATCTGCGCACGCAAAAAATGTTTCTCGCTGCCCGGGAATGGCGGGTGGCCCACAACCTGTGATTTAGGCAGCCGAAAAAGTCGGTCCAAGAGCACAAACAGGCAAGCTGACATAAAAGCAAGAGGAAGGTCTCACCTTGCCCTCGAGATCTCCGCGCACGTAGCGTCGCAGCTGCCTCGCAGCAATAATCTGGTCACGCTTGACGTTGGGCAGACGAATCCATTCGTACGCGCCGTCGTCCTTCATGGCCCAGTAGGTGAACTTGTTGGCTCCCGCCGTGCCTTCTTCCGCCTGCGCGTCCTCCGGCTCCGTGGGCGACGCCAACTCGCCCTCCGCGATGTAGTAGTCCGCGCCGATACCCAGGATCTTGCCCCAAAAGCGTAAGCTGTTGGTGCCATTGGCCATGGCGAGTCGCTGGAGCGCGACCGAGAGGCGGAAGGTCTCGCTCTTGGAAAAGCCCACACCAGCCCACTCGAACATGTTGGCCTCATCGAGCAGATCGGCCACACCCGCGGGCCGCTCGGCGGCAGCCTCCTCTTCTGATTTGATCTACAAAAGGGTACATGGCTTGTCAGCGTGGTTCGTTATGCACAAACTGCCTACGGGGAACCTCACCTTGAGAAGATCCAACGCGGCGTTCGCCCATCGCTCGACCTGCGTCCTCTGTTCAGCATCATACATTAGGTGTGGTGAGAAGAGCAGTATCATGGGGAGTAACGTGAGGTCAAACCAGCGTACGTACGCTGTCTTTCTTGGCGACGGACTCGCCACCGCCGTTGTTGTCGAGCCCCACGGGCGGCGCGACGTAGCGTTGCTGCTTGACGACGGTCGAGACGTACTCGAACGAGTCCTGCAGGTTCTCCGGGCGCTCGACGAGGATCTTGAGCAGCACGTCCGAGAGGTGGTCGTACAGGTTCGTGCCGTCCGGCCCCTCCTTCTTCAGGAAGGCCTTGGCCTCCTCCAGCGTCGTCATGATTCGTGGGGTTTTTCGCTCGAGTGAAGGAATGCTACTTTGGATCATGAGGAGTCGCGGCCGCGGCTCTTTGGGATCTCGGCCTTGTAACTACCAATATAGGCAGATACACTTTCTGAAATTAGCACCAGGTGACTAATAGACTATATAAATTACCATACTACACGACCACTAACACCGACCACATTAGATCTTCGGTCTCACTGGAGCCACTTGTGCTCGAGCAGCGCCGCGGCCGTGGGGCGCGCGCCGGGCGAGATCTCGAGCATGCTCTGCACGAAGGCCTTGGCCTCGGGCGAGACGTCCTGCCAGCCGCGCTGATGGTACCAGATCGCGCCGATGCGGATGTCGCGGAAGAGCTCGGCCTCGCTGCCCGCGTGCTCGAACGGCACGTGGCCGCTGAGCAGCATGTAGCTCAGGATGCCGGCGCTCCAGATGTCCGCGGGCTGCGCGTACGTGCGACCCGAGACGATCTCCGGGCTCAGGTACTGCGGCGTGCCACACATGTCCTGCAGGTAGCCTGAGACGAGGTCCAGTTCCTTGGAGAGCCCAAAGTCCGCGAGCTTGACCTGGTAGGGCTCGGTCTCATGGGCGTCGTCCGCGTGGTTCGCGGTCAGCAACACGTTCTCGGCCTTGATGTCACGGTGTACGAGCCCCATTGAGTGGCAGTACGCGAGCGCCTGCAGCAGTTGCCGGATGATGGACTTGGCCACGGGCTCGGCGACGCGCTGGCCGTCGCGCAGCAGGCGGCTGACGCTGCCCAGCTCACAGTAGTCCAGCAGCAAATAGTACTTGTCCTTCTCCGAGTAAAAACCGTGGTGCGCGACGACGTTCGGGTGGCTGAGCCGGCTGAGCGCTGCCACTTCAGCGATCAGCGTCTCACGGGCTTCACGCGTGAGCTCTTCCTCGGTGACACACTTGACTGCGAACTCCTCGCCCGTCTCACGGTGCGTTGCCTTGTACACTTGAGCAAAGCGGCCCGTGCCCAAATACTTGCCGAGCACGTACTGGTCGTGAAAGTCGGGGCCGACGTGCAAATGGTCACTGTCTTCGATGTCCTCGTGGAGAGCATGCTCAGGTTCCTCGGCTTGAGCGGCGCTCGCCGTGCTCTGGAGCGTCGTCGGCATGACGCCGACGGCCGCGGCCGCGCCGCTGTTGAATGCCCACAGATCGGCGTGGCCTTCGTTGACCTCGAGGCTCGTGGAGATGCCCGCGAGGTCCGTGACGCGCTTGACGTCGTCGGCGCTCGCGTGCTGGTTGCGCGCCGTGGCCCAGCCCGAGGGCGGCAGCAGTCCTCTCGCGAGACCCTTCTGCTCCAGGTACGTCTGCGGCATCATGCGGATGACCTTGGCGCCAGGGTAGAGCAGATTCTCGAGCTGCTCGGCGGGCAGGTCGCCCATGAGCGCGACAAACAGCCGGTTCCGGAGCTGCTCGCCGAGCAGGCGCGCACGCGGCTTGGTCGCGCCAAACTCATTCTGGAGCGCTTCACGCGCGCTCGTGCCGATGAACACGACGTCGCAGTCGTTGAGGATCTCGTCGTTCTGCTCGGTCGTCGTGAAGCCGAGGCGGTCAAACACTTGGCGGCGCTCGCGCGACGGGTCCGAGGCCAGCAGCGTCGACACGAGCCGCTGCTTTTGGTAGCAGAACTTGCGCTGCGGCGAGATCTTCTTGACAAGCTCGCGCGCGACGCTCTCGGCAAGCCGGCCCGAGCCGATGAAGCCCACGCTCGTGATGCGCGACGACACGTGCGGCGCCATGGAGATGCAGGAGATTCAATCACTCGGTGGCGGCAGGTCGAGTGGCAGCAACGTGGCAGACAGCGGGCACTCGTCGGTAGCTTCCTGTGGGACGTCGTTCTCGGTGGCCGGAAGAACGCCAAGTGAGCGGGAGGGGAGAGGGGAAGGTCGGGCGCGTCGCGTCGCGTCACAGAAGCCCCGGCCCTTTCTGGCCCAGCTACGATGCCGCCGAGACACAGGCCGGAGCTCTTGGGCATGTGAGCTCGTGGCACAGGATGATGAGACGGCGTGGCCGCGCGCGCTGATTGGCCGGTTTTAACACGAAACCTCGTGCGGATTTATGCGGCGGGAAAGGGCGGCTGGTTGCCGTTCGGTTTCCCCGAGTTAGTGACACTGATAATCCGTCATGGAGTTTCTATCCACCATTTTACCTGGCTTTACGGACGTTGGAGTAGCTACACTCGCCAACGGGTCGTTGGCTTCCAGAAGGGGCTCTTCGATCTTCAAGCGGGCCAACGGCGTGATGATGCGCTGGCACGCGCCTGGATGACGCAGCGGCGGGTGGCACCACTCTCGAGCGTAGCCACTTTACGGTCCCGGTACCGACTGGGAGCGTACTGTACGGTAGACGCAACTGCCATGGCAGTCTGCTTGGTGTTGCGGTCTCCGTTGCGACGGTTCATGATTTCAAAAGCGAGCGGAAACACTGTACAGTGCAGTAGCACAGGTGATGATGGTCTCTATTACACGTCCGAGCCGCCTTCGCCGGCGGCAGCGGCGCTGGCACTGTCCTCGCGCGGCTTCATGGCCGGGAACATGATCACCTCCTGTCGTAAACATGGCGTCATCATAGAAGCGCAGCCACGTTAGAATCTCGATCCAAAGGCAGTACGTTGACGCGAGACAACGTACCCGGATGTGGTGCTTGCCCGTGAGCAGCATCACCAGCCGGTCGATGCCCATGCCGAAGCCGCCCGTGGGCGGCAGGCCGTACTCGAGCGCCGTGCAGAAGTCCTCGTCCTTGCTGTGGGCCTCGCTGTCGCCGCGCTGCTGGTCCGCGGCCTGCGCCGCGAAGCGCGCGCGCTGGTCGAACGGGTCGTTGAGCTCCGTGTAGGCGTTGCAGAGCTCCTTGCCGGCGACGAAGAGCTCGAAGCGCTCGGTCACGCCGACCTGGTCGCGGTGGGCCTTGGCCAGCGGGCTCATGCACTGCGGGTGGTTGTACAGGAACGTCGGGTGGAGGCACATGGGCTCGATAAAGTGGGCGATCAGCTTGTCCACGAGACGCGGCGCGGTGTGCGGCGCCGAGCACTCGACGCCGTGGCGCTTGCACAGCGCGAGCAGGTCCTGGATTGCATCTGCGTAGAGACGTTACAGCGTTAGTATACGGTAGAGTGTTGCTCATCAGTATGATCCAACGTACCAGGTCCGTCGAGGTCGGGCAGCGTCTCCTTGAGGCAGTCCTCCAGCGTCTCTTTGATGGGGAGGCGGCGGAACGGCGGCGTGAAGTCGATCTCAACCATCTGGGTGCGGGTGTCGACGTCGTCGTGGTCCGCGTTGGCGTTGTCGACCTTGACCTCGTCATCGCTCGTGATCAAGAGCTCGGTCGGGTCCACGGGGTACTGCACCTTCAGCGAGCCATTGACACTCTTCACGAGCCCAGAGAGCAGCTCTTCGGTCGTGTCCATGAGCTGGTAGTAGTCCGCGTACGCCTGGTAGAACTCGATCATCGTGAACTCAGGGTTGTGGGTCGCGTCAATGCCTTCGTTACGGAACACTTTGCCCATCTCAAAGACGCGGTCGAAGCCGCCGATCACAAGCTGCTTTAGGAACAGCTCTGGCGCGATTCGCAGGTACAGATCCTTGCCCAACGCACGAGAGCGTGTGACGAACGGCTGCGCCGCCGCGCCACCCGCAGCAGTGAATAGCATGGGTGTCTCCACCTCAACAAAATCGCGGTCTTCGAAGTATCGACGCACGCCGCGGATGACCTTGGCCCGCGTTTCGAAGATCGGCCTCACTTCCGGGTTGGAGAGCAGGTCGAGGTACTTTTGACGGAAGCGAATTTCCTGTGGAATGATGGAGCAGCACAAGTGAGACACACGGTGGGTCTTGCGATTTCGTGAGAGTCCGACAAACGCACCGGTTCCTTGATGCCGTACTTGGAGTTTGGCAGCGGCTGGATGCATGGCGCGAGGACTTCAATCTGTCGAGGAATGATGCTGAGCTCACCCTTGCCGGACTTGCCGGGGAAGCCACGAACGCCTACGTGGAGAGTATCACATCATGAGCGTCCACGAAGCAACCCCTTGCTCATTCCGCCCATCACACTCACCGACGATGTCACCACGGCGCAGCGACTCATGCGAGCGCTGGAACTCGTCCTGGATCGCAGCTGCGTCAGTCGATCCATTGTTGCCCTGGAAGTGCTTGAGCTCGGCGAGCACTTGGATGCGTGCGCCGTCGCTCTCGAGGTCCAAGAACACGAGCTTCTTGCTGGCCGCACGAATCGACACGATACGGCCCGCGACGTTGACCGGGTCGTCCTCGACGCGCGCCTTCGCGGGCAGCTCCGCGTACTTGCGCTGGTACTCGCGGAGCGTCATAGTCACGGGGAATGCATGCGGATACCGCTGGAAGTTGGGGATACCGTCAAAGCGCTCGAACGCCTCGGCGGCCGAGCCGCTCGTGAACGCCGCGCGCCCATCGTCCTCGGAAGACGTGGAAAACGATGCCAGCGACCCGACACTCAGTGACTGACTGTGGGCAGCAGTAGCGGTAGCCGCACGCGGCGCCGCCTTGGCGGTCGTGGTCTGCAGCGCGCAGCGCAGCGCGCGCGCGGTCGCCGAGCGGAGCATGTTGGTCGACTTTCCGCTTCGTTCTGAAAAGCTCGCCGAGCCACAGGAACCTACCCGGAGTGATGGTCAGGCAAGTGCTGTACCACAGATACGGTACACATTTCACGAGTTAACTTATGCGGGACCAGGCTCTGCTCGCGTTCAGAGTGATGGTCAAGTGGGACGTGTACCATTCTTTCGGTACGCTGTGGAGTTAACTTATGCGGGACTCTGTGCCCTCCGTTCCGATTCCCCCCTCTCGGAAATCGCGCCACGCAGCACGGATATTACGAGTTGAAGCGAAGAAGGTTAACTACGGCGTCATGCGCGTCGTCGTGGACCTCGCGGAGGAGCTCGTGGGCGGCGTGCTCCAGCACGCGGAGCTGCTGCGCGGCGCCGTGGTGCTCGCGGACGCCGGCGCCGTCGAGGCGCTGCGCTGGGCCGGCGCGCTGCCGCTGCTGCTGCGCGACCTCGGCGTCCCGCGCGTGCTCTCGACCGCGTCGCTCTGGGCCGCGCTGCGCGACGGCGGTGCGCCGGCTGTACACGCGCTGCTGCAACCACAGCACGCGTGGCGCTTCGACGACGATGCCACCGTCGCGGCCGAGCCCGAGCCGCCGTTCGTGGACCACGTCGTGCTGCTGGTCTCCGGGTTCCTGTGGGAGTACGAGGCGCAACTCCAGCAGCTCGTCGCGACGGGCGCCGTGCGGCGGCTCGTCGTGTGCAGCAGCCTGTCGGAGCGCGCGCACGAGTGCTACGACTTTGGTGACGCGCGGCCGCCGCAAAAGATGGCGTTCGACGGGTTCGCGGCGCTGCTCGCGGCCCACAACGCGTTTCAGCCGCGCCACGTCACAGCGGCCCGTGCCACGAGCCCGCGGAAACCGTCGACCGGCGGCAACGGCAACTTCAACGACGACGACGGCGATGCGGGTGATGAGTGGGGCTGGGACGACGATGGTGCGACTGAAGGCCAAGACACCGCCGACGCGTCGGAGATGAACAGCAAGACCACAGCGCCGCAGCTATTGGAAGGAGAAATCGTCGTCGTCCACATGCCGCTCAACTACGCGCCGCTTCTGCACTCCAAGGGGCCCCACGCAAGCGGCGAGCCTTCGCTGTTCGTGCTGTCGCATCCAATCTGCGCGACCGCATTCCCGCTTCTGCTCACCCGGGTGCTGCGCCACCACCAACACAAGCTTCAGCATGCGCACGCAAGCCACAACCACGCAGGGGCGTCTCCGCCACTGCAGCCGCTGCCGGCGTACTCGCACGTGAAGGAAGTCACGCCCGAACACATCCCAAGCGAGTTCCGTCGCACCTTGAAACTGGTGGCATACGCGCTCGGTGAGATTCTCGTTCAGGCTCGGCTCGACGCGAAGGAGCGAATTTATGCACTGGGAAACACATCACTCAAAATTGGTCACACGCTGGTACGTTGGCGTACTGAAGTGTGCGCTCGAGTGTGACGATTACTAACTCTTCCAACGTCTGTGTAGCAAAAGATCCTGAACGACCTGCAAGAGGATCTGACGACCCATGCCCTACAATCGCACCAGCCAGCCACAATCGTATTGGTCGACCGGTGCGTGAACTACATCGGCTCAAGCCGTGCTTATTTCTGTGTTGGCACAGTGATTCCTGACGATATTTATTTTACAGCACATCTGACCTCGCAACGCCGTGCGCCTTCGGAGTGTCCCTGCTCGATCGTGTTCTCGCACTTCTGCCTCAGTCTCCCCACGAAGAACCGGCGTCAGATTCCTCGCAGACGGTACGCTGTACAAACGAGTGATATACATTCCCTGGATGTGACCACTTACACTCACTCACTCGTTTCTACCAGAACCGGAAGGGCCTGCACGTCACCGAGATTTTCCCGCTTCACGGTTGCGAGCCTTCACCGATTTCAGCGGATCTTTCAATCAGCCCAGAACAGATCGAGCATTACCTGCCATCGGAATTTGTTGGCGCGGTCAAGTGGAAAGGTGGCGCAACGTTATGCCACCCGCGAGCCTCCCATGGCTTAAGCGTTTTCCGTTCGCTCGCGTTCCGGCCGGCCAAGCTTGCATTGCGCGATCTTGACAAACGATTGCAAGAAGTTGAGAAGGAGCTAGTCTTGCAACGAAAGATCACTCGGGGCGGCTCGTCAAGGAAACCCGGAGAGAAACCACCGAGTACCAGAGGTCGAGATGTTGTTCTGCGTCGCATGTCCAATATTCTTGAAGCCGGTGAACCTACGAACCTCGAGCACAGCGCGCTCATCGAGCTCGGTATCATCGTTTTGGAGACCCTAGAGAGAATGGAGCGTGTTCAGTCACGGTGGGATGTGTGCAAGGAACGTACCTCTCGCCATATCCAACTGCGCAAGCAAGGAGCTGGCGAGTGGATCATTCCAGAACTCGCGGATACTGTGCAGCGCCAGTTTGCTGCAGCGAAGTCAAATAGCGGGAAAGCACCATCGCCTCCAGCATCACCTGTCGGCTTCCACGAGCTACTAAAGCTGTTAGTCCACGCTTACGCTCTATCTTCGGGTAGCCCGGTTGAAGACTACACGATACAACTCATCCGGAAGGTCGTCGCTGAATGTCTCATCGAGGTATGCGTAAAGATGCCCATGAGTTGAAGGAGTGGTGCGTTGACTAATCGTTTTGCCATTTCTCGTAGACCGCTCTGAAGGACCCACACGCGATTGAACAGCTGTGCCCAGAACTGCTTGCCGATTTACTCCCGTTCACGACTTCTCATCAGGCACGGAATCGTGGTCCTAGTCCGCCACCGAACAACGACATCACAGAGGGCGGAGATGAGGAAGATTGGGACTGGGATGATCCGAACAGTCCTCGGGCTTCGCACCGTCAAGATTCCAAATCGGATGAAGACGATTATGAGCTCGTTCAAGCGAAAGCTGTCGTGGACGCACATATGGAGCGTCTATTATCGCCGCTGAAGGTACGGCACGACAAATACTGAGCGAGGAATTAGCGTTGTTCTGACGATGTGAACTATGTGCCACCTGAAGGAATGCGCACAACTGTTCGCCAAGCAACATGAGGCCGAATATCGCGCGTCAACTGCTGTTGAAGACGGGAGTGTGTCTGGTCCGCGGAGTTTACTGACCCAGCTGTGCAGCACATTGGTCGAGTCGGATCCTCTTTCTCGAGGTTCTATCGCTGAGCTCGAGCATATTGTGGATGCTTCCGAGCAGCTAGCCCGCGCTGGCATTGACCTGCTGAAGAGTGGTTTCAGTCGCTTTGGTTTCGGCGGAAGCGGTGCACCAGTGGCCCAAGCTGGAAGTGCCGGCTTGATGGGTGAATCCAAGATCCTGGTCATCTTCGTGGTGGGGGGTGTCACGTTTGAGGAGGTTCAAGAAGTCCATGCCGCGCTGGAGGGAAAAACTGATTGCCAAGTCATTATTGGGGGCACGACGATCACGAACAGCGACATTCTTCTCGAACAGCTATTCAGATAAGTTTGTCTGCCTGCACCGTCTGACATTCGACTGAGCGGAAGAAGCGTGCGAACTGATCTCTATATCGAAGACTAATAGCACTGTTCCAACCATAGAGCCAATGACACGTCGCAAGGTCTTCGTCGCTCATTATGCTTTATTCCGCTCCGTTGTCCAGATCCCAGTATCGCTGATTCTCGTAGCGATCACGTTCCGAGATTTGTTCTTGCATCTCGTTTGCACGTTCTTCTTCGACGGTACCGGCTCGTGCTCAAGAGCCACGCGTTTGTTTTATTCCGAGATCCGCTAGGCCATCCGCGACTCGGCCCGCGACGGCTTCATCGACTGATAAACGAGCTCACCGCCGAGAAGGTAAAAGAGACGGCCCACGCCCACGCTTTCGTGCTCTCATTAGTATCACTCTGACACTGGACTATTCGTGAAAGAACTCTCTGCGTGAGCGTCAATCACCGCCTTGGCTGACGGATCCAAATGTTCACGGGCAGATGGCTGAGCGAGAGCGAATATCAAATCATCCTTCAAGAGAACGGTGTCGATCGATGGCCCAGTCGCGACGTACGGCAACGTGAACGGCGTCCCCCGGCCCCGATAGAGCGCGATCGGAACCACTTGCTCCGTCGCAATGAGGTGCAAAAACAAGTCTCCAAATGTGCTCGATACAAACTCCAGCGGCACCGGAATCTGGACAATCGAGCTCGCTCGCACCTTGAGAGCTTCGTCCTCATCGTCGTCGACGTCGTCAATGTCATCGTCCTCATCGTCGTCCACGCCGAGGTCCTCCATGCCTACATGGTAGAGCGCCTCGTTGTTGCCGACGATAGCATCGAGAGCCGTCCGCGGTCGCGTGTACGCTCGACCGTTCTCTGTGAAGATCAACGCATAGATGAATCGAACGAGTCTGGGTGTGAAGTAGCTTTGACACAGCATGTTGTCGAACACGTCATCCGAGAAGCCGTATCCTGCAGCGAAGAATGGAAGCATCGCCGTCCCCGTCGCATCGAAACTTGCCGATCGATTTGTTGTCGCGTCTTTTTGTCGGATACTCAAGTGGCGCATCTGCATGGTCTTCCGCAGCATAATCGAATTTTTCAGGCTCGAAAGATCGTCCGTTCCTTGACGAACGAGCTGTGTGAGCAGCTTGTTTTTCCACGGTTTGCCGCGCTTGGTAGTGGTACCCTTCTTGTCAAGACCGACTGCTGTATTCCGACGAAGATATGCGTTGATTTTCTGCCGATGCATATACGCACGAAGCGTTCGGCTCGTCAATGCCGAGTCGAGAATCTTCATGGTCCGCGGCATCGATAACTCGACAATGGGCGTTAGTCCGCTCGTGGTGTCCACCCCAAACTCGGACTGGATACTCAAGATCGCAAGATAGTGGAAGATCGTCTGCGAGTCCACAGTGTCGCCGTCAATGTGAGTGATTGAGGCTCTGTCGGAAAGCAGCACACAACGCGCAGCTCGAAGAATGTTGGCGCGGAAGAATTCGGTCTTGGAGTTGCTGTCGCGCGCCATCATGAGGAACACGTCGTCGTACCCTTGAAGGGCCCGGCACGCGCTAGCGACTTTCGTCGCACTCGCCCACGAAAGAAACAGGATCTTGTGGTAATCGGAGCGCCCGGGTACATGGTGGCGGAGACGAAGTAGTTTCACGAAGGTTTGCATGGCGACGAGGTCCAAGTCTGTGACGACGATGATGTGGTTTTCAATCGCACGGCCCGAGAGCGGGTGCACCGCCTCTTCCACGAGCACTTCGCTTTCGGTCCGCGGTCGCTTCGTAGGTGTGATTAACGGTGTCGTGATCTCGACATGATCAACAGGGTGATGCTTTTCTTTTGTTATGAGCGGTGTCTCGTGAGCGCTGAAAGGCGCTGGGAGCTTATTACCTTCGTTCAGCCAGTCACTTAGGTGCTCCAGGATCGATGACGTGTGGGTCAGGCGCTTGCTCTCGCTGAGGATGTACACAATCTGGCCCGCCCGCATGTACACATCGTGACCCGGGTTGATGTACATTTGCGAAGCTGCCACACTCGCTGGCCCCCGCGGCGACGGCCGGGTTGGCCGCACCGTCTGCACTTTCAAGTTTGCCAACTGGCCATCGCCCGTAGCTGCGTCATTTGGAGAGGCCTGCTCCGTCGCCGACGGCTCGAAGACTCCCATCATGATGACCTCACCGTTAAAGCTCTGGTACAGCACCTCGCATGCTTGAGCGAAACTCAAGCCGAAGAATGGCGACGGTAGCTTGGTGGCGTACACTTCCATCGCCAGACCCTCCACGTATTCTTTCTTCCACCCGGTGTACGAGCGCGTTGCGGAGGATGAGATGGAGGAAGATCGAAACATGTTGCTCACGAGCGTCACGAGACCCGGGCACAGGCAGCTCTTCGCCATCAAGCTGAGCTTGATCTCGTTGATGCAGAGCACGTGGTCGGCGTCGACTTCGCTGATGTAGTCCGAGTACGACGGGCTCACCATTTGCGTGTAGATTTCCAGGTCTGCGTTGTAGTTGCGGATCGCGAGCAGCCGGAGCACTGTTTCAGCGTCTGTCTTCAGCGCATTGTTGCTCGACTTTGGCACAAGCACGAAGCACGCACGCGCCGCGTCGACGCCCACGCGGCACAAGTCCTCCTCCGACATGACCGATCCCTTTATGTACGTGACTCTGTTCTGAAGCAACGGGTGGTCGAGCAGGTTCACGATCGCTTCGCTTGGCTCCTCGGGTCCCATGAGCACACATGGCGAGCCAGTGAGCGGCTCAGCAGCGGAAGACGCGGCATCACCAGCCCGACCGGTCTCCCTGTCTGGGTGATAGAATTCCTTGAAGAAGTCGAGCAGGCCGCGAGCATCCGAGATGTGGCCGACGACCAGTATGTGTGGGTTACCCACTGATGGGTGATAGAAGCGACGGAACTGCGACTGCAGCGCCATGAGCTGCGTCAGGCGGGTGAGTTCGGCGGGGATGATAGTAAACGAGACGATGATCACGGCAGCAGCAGCGATTTTGCCGTATGCGGTCATTGGCGCGATGTCGCCGTACCCAACTGTCGACATCGTCACCATCAAGTAGTAGAGCGAGTCGCCAAAGGTGATCTGCGGGTCGAGCGGCTTGCGGTTCGCGCTCTCGACCGCGTGGAAAATGCCCGCCGAGATGAACACGATGCACGTGATGAGCACGACGATCGTGTGGATCTGCTTTTGCACGGCCGACGAAGACCGCGAGCCCGCGGCGCGAATCAACCGCGTGAGTCGAAGCAGCCGAAGCACGCGGATGAATCGCAGGAACGGGAAGGAGCTGCCGACGTTGGACCCGGAGGACGACGAGCTGTGGCGCGTCATGCGATCAATCAGCGACGGAAGGATCGTGACGATATCCATGATGGACATGAAGCTGACGAGGAACCAGAAGCGGCTCTCGGCGGCGTACAAGTTGAGCAGATAGTCGACGGAGAACACGATGAGCGCCGCCAGGTCGAACGCGTCCGTGTTGAAGTTGGGGTGGTACGTCTGCACCACGTACAGCGCCGACGCGACGAGCGCGAACAGTGTCTGGCAGATCTCCCACGCGAAGCCCACTTTCGAGAGCTGCATCTTCATGCGCACGCGCGTGCGCAGCGAGAAGTGCTTGGGGATGCCCTCGAAGAGCTCCCACGAGTCGTTGCCCAGCAGCATGACGCTCATGCGCGACGCGGTGGCGCGGTCCACGCCGTCCGTGGTCATGCGGCGCGAGCCGGCACGCATGAGCTTCGGCCGCGCGGCCTGGGCGCTCGTGGGCAGCGCCATGAGCTAGAGATGGTCGTGGAGCTCGCTTGCCTGAACCTAGCGACGCGACTGCTAAGTGATGGCCGCTCAGGATGCAACAAGAGGCAACGTCGCTTCGACCTTCTACCAGATCTAAACACGGTGAGACCCATGACGATGTCTCAAAACAAGGTGATATATCGATCTTCAGCCTCTGGCCCACCCTAATTAGATAAACATATGAAAATATTACCGTGTTCTGCTAATCCAGTCACCGTTATGGCTGGTGCTGTCCCAGTCACCCAACGTTTCCAAGCTATCGTCGTGCGGACAAAAAGACACGATGCGCAAGGAACAGAAGCTCGTGCTGGGCTTCGTGGGCACGGTCGTCGGTATCGTCGGTGCGTTGAGCTCCGCTGTAGAGCCGCTTGATTGCTCGCACGCCTAATCGCCGATCTCTCTCTCTCTCTCTCTCTCTCTGTGGCAGGCGTGCTCCACGTGTACCTGCCGTTTTACAGCGAGCTCGGCCAGCAGGCGCAGGCGCGCGCCGGCATGCGCGCAGCGAACGGCGAGGGCGAGGCAGCGAGCAAGCGCAGCGCCTCAATGTGGAAGAACATGGACCAGCGCAAGAAGGCGCAGGCCAAGGAGGACGAGCAATAAAGATTCGGTACATAGAACGCAACTCATTTGGGCATATCCAAACGCAGACTCGCGCGCCGCTGGTTGTTGGCGTGGTTCGCGGCCTTCATCTCCTTGGTGATCGCACGCACTTTGGCCGAGACGCGCTTCGAGTAGCTCTTGATGTCGGTGCTTGTTGAGTACCGGCTCATGCCCTGCTGGATCTGACGCATTCACACGGACGTGAGCTCACCTCTCTGACCATCTGCGCGGACAAACCGTCAAGGCGACGTACCATGGACAGCTTGAGGACGGCCTGGTGGCGCGCAAGTTTGCCCACCGAGTGGAGACAGAGCGTTGCGGCAGTCAGCACTTTCCTCCCGAAGTAGGACGCCGTGCCATTGCGACCAAGGAAGAAAAATGGCGAGTAGAGGTCCGGAGGCACGCGCGGCGTCTCGTGTTCGAAGAACGACGCCGTCCAATTAGCGATCATCGCTGACACGGATGGGAAGAAAGAAGACAGAATTGCCAGAGGAGATGACGAGGCCTCATCCTAAGAAGAGAGCAATCGATGCTGTGAGATCACCCGAGAAATGCATAGTTCCGTCCGTCCGCCACAAGTTAAGGCACCTTTTCGAGAGGCTGGTACAGACTCGTTATCTCCTTGATAATCGCCACAAGGTCCCAGATGCGTGTGTTCTGGGCTGGTAGGAGCACGTCTTGCATGAGGTGGTCACCGAAGTAGCAGATGCGCTGCGGACCCACCGAGCCACAGAACGAAAGTCAGTGGAGGTTTCTCGTACACTCGACCAGTGATGACGTACCGGGGGTAGCTCAACGTCAGACAGATCACCCTTTTCGCGCTCAAAGAATGCACTCAACGCGTGAATGTTGCCGCCCGCGTAGATTTTGCCCTTTTCAAGCCTTGTCGTTAGCCGCTTGGGCCCACGAAGCGGATTTTCCGGATCCACTTCCTAAGAAAAAGCCTCTCCATAGTCAGCACTGCCTGCCTACATCGTATGTCTACACGATCACGGAGCCAAACCAACTGTACGAACCGAAAAGGGCGTGTCGTTGAGCTCGTCGAAGAATATCTCTTTCTTGGCCTCGGTGAGCACAATGTCGAAGAATGACCGCCAGTCCTTGCCGACCGCGAACTTGAGCACTTCGTTGCAGTGGAGCCACGAGCCATTCGTGAGCACGAAGAGCTGCTTGTTATGGGTCTCCTTGAGCGCCTCAAGCACGTCCCGGATGTCCATATTAGGCTGAATGAGCTCGTCAGGCGTCGCACAGATTGTCTTCCAGAAACCATTGGCGTAGAACGCGCGCGCAGCCTTGAGCACAAGTGTCGAGAGCGAAATGTAGGCTACGCGGTTCGCGAGGAATGGGTCGTTTGGGTTGTCTTCGGGGGCGCCGTCACCCTCAGTGTCGGGCACGATATAAAGCGAAGCGCCAAGCTCCTCCGCCGCGATCGCGCCACCATCAAAAGCGTCAACAACCCACGCGTAGAGCGGTGCGAAGATAAGATCAGCAGCAGTATGCATATACAGGATCTGGTTGGATGCCGAGGACGCCGACAAGCTGTGCTTGGAGAACGCGCTGTAGAGAAGGTTGATCGAAAAGTACGAAACTTCGTGGGAGCCATGGTACGCGCGCTGGATCGAGCCGTCCTCGGCGACGTGAAGAAAGTTGCCGCGATTCGTGTCGATCGCAACGCCGCGCTGCGCGAGCTCGGGCTGCCACACGGGTGGCGGGATAGTACGCAGCCCCATGAAACCCTGCTGGAGGTCCTTGGCCGCGGCTTCGAATGAGGCTTTCAAGAGTTGGGGGAGTTTGTATTCAACGAGCGTATGGTCCACGTCGAAGCCGAGCCAGCTGTACTTGCGGTGCGAGAAGATCTCACGCTGATACTGGCGGAGCACGGGCTCGTCAAGCGCATGCCGGTGACGCGCCATACTGATGGTTTTAAGGCGCATTAGCGAAGTGAGCTGCACGTACGTTGCAAGGAAGCTGCCGGTGTGGTGCTCGACGCACTTGGCCCAGAAGAGCTCGAGCTCATCGTCCTTGAGCCATCGCTTGTGGTCCTCGCGCACGAGCCGCGCGAACTCGGCGGGCGAGGTCGTCGCCAGAAAGGCATCGTGGCGCCAGAGCAGGTAAGTGACAAGCACCGTAACGAGCACAACACATCCCTTGACGAGCATGATGTCGACAATGCGCACGCGCAGCACGAGCGGCAGCAGATCCGCAGCGAGGCCGACCTGAAACAGTTCCCACAGCAGCGAACGGTCGACGTCGAGCGCAACCATGTGCTTGTACACACTCGGCGCCTTATGGTTGATACACGACTCGAGCACGTCGCGGTAGATGGCGGCGGCCTCGGCACCCGTCGGGATGCACGGCCGGCGGTTGGACGCGATCTGCTCACGGTACAGGATGAACGAGAGCACCTTGGCGGCCTCAGCATTGCTCTTCATCTCGGTCGCGATAGTTCGGGCGAGGCTCGCGACTACGATGTGGTTGTGCTTGTCCACACGGATGGGCAGATTCGTGGCCAGCGCGTCGACGATCTCGCCCACGCGTGTCTCGAGGTCCACGTGGACAAACGATGAGTCCTCCTCGGACTGCTTGAGCGAC
>JAMFLL010000810.1:0-25545 GCA_027475725.1 Pythium rhizo-oryzae | reverse complement strand
CACGCTGCCGGGGCGCAGCAGCTCGTAAAACTTGTCCACGGCGTCGTTGAACATGGTCGCGCGGATCTCGCCGCCCTTGGCGTCCAGCAGGTCGCAGCTAAAGAGCTTGCCCTGGCCGCGCGCGTTGGTCCAGTTCTTGATGGGCGCGCGCGTGGTCACGCGCGCCTTGATGGTCCAGCGCCCGCCGGCGTACGGGTTCAGGCTCTGGATGTCCGAGAGCCGCACGTTCGGGTCCTGGCGCACCACCGGCGCGCGGTTGTACATCGACGGCTTGGGCTCCGTCTTCGGCGGCCCGTACGCCGACGACTGGCCGTAGGCCGACGACGACGACGGCGCGTTGTACTGCTGCTGCTGTTGTGGGGCCGGCGCCTGGTAGCTCGAGGCCGCCGGCGCGCGCCCTGCGCCCAGCGTCGGCACGGGCGCCGGCGCGGGGGCCGCCGCGGGCGCCGCGCCGCCCTTGTTGCCTTCGATGCTCTGCGGCGCGCCGATGCGCTCGTGCGCCGGCACGATGTCGCCCACGCTCAGCACGATCAGGATGCTGTTCCACACACACCGCACAACCAGGTCAGTCCGACGCGCTCCGCTAGAACCGCAGGACCATACACACACACAGACACGCACCGGCGGCCCTGCACTTCGTTGCCCAGAAAGTCCTTGAGCTGCACGACGTAGTTGACCTTGATGCTCTCGCTTTCCATCAACTAGTGGCATATTCGAGCACGTCAGCATGATGAGAAAAAAAAAAAAAAACGTGTGTTGGGAGAAAACCAACGAAAACGCCCAACAACTCCACGCACCGGCGCCATCTGCGTGGCGAGCATGCCGCTGATGTAGAACTGGCCGTCCGAGAGCACGACGCGGTAGCGGTCGCCGCCGGCGCCGCTCGCGGGCTTGATCTTCTTGGTGTCGATGACCTGCAGCCACGGCTCGAAGCCGTCGGGCGTCTGCTTGTTGTAAAGCATGCTCACGGCGTTGGGCGTGAGGTTCACCATGGCTGTCGGGGCTGGTCGGGCTGGTCTGCGAACGTTGGCCGACGGGCGTTGGAAATGGGAACGTTGGCCGACGGACCTTGTTGGATTGTGACTTGTTGGGGAACTGGGGGGGGGACAGGGAGAGGAAGTTCCCGCCAAAAACCCACGCACCCGCGCGCGCAGTGCTCACCACAGTTTCCTCTGAAAACGGATATTCGTTGTACGAAGGATGCGTAAAAAGCGGTTTTCTATTTAAACCTACAAGACACAGGTTTTTATCGAATTGTGAAATTCGAAGATGGGAATTTCGAATTGTTTTTGTCCAATCATACTGTCCATCAGATGTCCTGACGCGCGGTTTTGTAGCCATTTGACTTTCCGGCGGATTCCCCGTGCCACGGCTCACAACAAGATGCCGTCGCTGTCTCCGCGTGCGCGCCTATCGCGGCTCCTCCGCCTCCTGATCCCGCTGTGGCTGGCGACGCCCACGCTAGCGCCGCACGTCGCGCTGCTACTGCTCGCGCACAAGCACGTGCAATCCACTCGCTACCTCACGCCCCACCGGCCCCGCGCGCCCAAGTCTGGCTCGTGGGACGCGCAGTTCATCCACAGCCTCGATGACTCCCGCTTCAAGCGCGCCGTGCGGATGGACCGCACTACTTTCGATTCGCTGCTCAGATGGCTGGGCGACCATCCAACTTCCAGAGTATTCCCAAAAAACAGAAAAAGTTCCCGCTGCAGCTCCATCTCGAGGTGTTCCTCAAATTCATCTCGACGTCCGGCAGTGAAGGTGACTACTACACGTTGGCCCACCATTTCGGGATCGGAGAAGGGACCGTCCGACTGCTCGTTGACCGTGTCGTCGGCGCTCTACTCGAGAAGATGCCAGACACGATTCGGTGGCCTACGCCAAACGAGAGAGAGCTCACGAAACGTTATTCGAAGGCTCGTGGCGGCTTCGCGGAGTGCATCGGCTTTATCGGCAGTACATCGTTCAATCTTTTGGAATCTCCCTCTCTCCGGCGCCAAGACGTACGTCAAGATGGCGCAAATTTCAGCCGCAAGTCGGGATGCGCGATATCAGGGACCGTTGTGTGCGACCACCGGCGAAAATTTGTCGCTTTCTACGTCGGCGAGTCAGGGTGCGCTCGTACCGCGCGTCAGTTGCGTCAAGTGGAGCTGTTCAAGCATTCAAAAGTTTGTTTCGATGTTGACGAGTATCTCATTGGTGATGCCAGCTACCCGCTACGCGAATTCCTCATCACCCCGTACAAAAAGCCCCAAGCCGACGATGAACTCCACCGCCACTACAACACAATGCTGTCGAAGATACGAATTCACGTTGAAGAATCTATTGGCGTGCTAAAGGAGCGGTTCCCGCGACTGAAGGACGGATTTTCGTCCGTGATCGACTCCAACCACGAGCACAAGTTCGTGTGCGACTGTATTAGGGCGGCTGCTGTCCTCCACAACTTTTGCATCGATGCACACGACTCTGAAACACACAATCTGCTCGATATTGTTGAGGAGGGGGATCGCGCATTGTATCGTCAGCCTCCAATCGGATACGACGAAGGTGACGACCGAGCTCAAAACGAGCGAGCTCTGCGCAAGAGAGAGGATATTGAACATGCTGTGATTGACACATACCTCGAGCAACATTGAATATAGTACACATTGTTAGCACTCTCAGAATCCTCAGTGCTGTTTTCGTTCAGCTTCTGCTTCTTGGTCGACTGGACCAATTTTCTATGCTCGATCTCAATCTTGCGTCGCTTGGGAGACAACTCCTGCTCGTGAACCTGCAACTGCCCTTCTTGGAATGTCATGCCCTGTTTACTGAGCTGCACGAGCATGTCAAACAAAAGGGTTCGCGATTGTTCTCCTCATGAGGTCGTCGCTACGTTCTGTCGAGGCGCGCGAGCGGGTTTCGTCGATGAGGGCGCTTGGGAGCCTGTCGCTGCGCCTGAAAGCAGTGTGGGGCATGCGGGGTCGTCGCTGTGGTTTGGAGCCACCGCGTCTCGGGCGAACGGCGCCTGAATTTTTTGCAGTCGCTGAAGAAGTAAGCGTGGAGGTGGAGAAAGCAGAACATTTTGCTTTCGATGTATTCCACACCAGCATCAAGCTAGCGTCAGATAGCAAGAGAATTCGAAGCGCGCGAAGCAACTTTACCAATCCTTCTAGGGTCGTTCTCTTTGGACCCTTTCCCGTCTGGTTTGGAGTCCAAGTGGATGACTTCGTATCGGTGGAGAGTTTCCCACTTGCTCTTCACTGGTTGATCAGTTCCTTTCATTTTTAGCTGCGTTCTTCCAGCCCATGAGTTCACACACGCACGCGGTTATTCAAGTCCTGGAAACACACTTAGGAGTCGAACAAAACCCCGCATCACATGTGCTATCCATGCGAGCGTCTGATCATCTTCCCACCGGTCGTTCTTACGCTCGGGTACCTTGTGGCCCTTGGGCGCCTCCATTCTCGTTCACGAACTCGGCGGGGTCGGCAGGTTTTGCCTCATGCACCCATGCTGAGCGTCAAAGGAGCTTGGATGGGGAGTGTCACAAGTGGTGCTGGTGGTGGTGCTAACGCCGCCGACCGATCCAAGCGAAGCGGAAGGAGAGGTCGTTGCCCATGTGCTCAAGTGGAAAGTTAATGATCTGCAGCACGCTCATGACAAACCACGGCTGCATGGTCCAGCGCTGGGAGCGCGCGACGAACGCGAGCTGGTGGAGCCCACCCGGCTGGCGGCGGGACCGCAGCAGTGCGCAGAGCGCGGTGAGTGTCGCGAGTTTGCACGCGACCAGCACGGCGACGTTGCGGCAGAGCCTGTAGTACCCGCCCATGTCCAGGTCGGCAAGGTTGTCGATGAAGCGCCGGTTTGAACCGGGAATCGCGAGCAGCAGCCCCACATACACGAGGTAGAGCACGGGCACAACCAGGTCCACGAACATGTGCAGCAGCACGACCTCGCGACAGTGCATCAAGTGCGCGATCGCGTGCGTCACGCGCGCCCTCCGCGCGCGGATGGTCGACAGCTCAACGCCGGGGCGCGCGATCACGGCCAAGAGGTGCTGCAGACTGTCCAGTTTGGATAGCGGATGCGCAGCGCTGCCCGTGACAGTTGCGCGGTCCTCTTGGTCGGCGTCCTTCATGACTGACGATGTCCACTCGACACTAAACGCGTTGCAGAACGTACCGGCGCAAAAGTCGTTCTCGAAGCTTCGGATGAGCGCGCTGACGTCACAGGACAGACGCCGGATCGACCGCAGCGAGAGCAGATCCTGCGTGATTCCGAACACCAGGACGATCGCGAGCGTGCCATCCGAGCGCGCGCTTTGTAGGCACGATGTCATGAACAGCACGTGAAACAAGTGTGCGCCGCACGCGCCACTCTCGGCCGCATAGTCGTGGTGCGCTCGGATGTGGCTGAGTTTCCACATGCGCACTTTGACGGCGTACTTGATCCCGTACAACGCCACCGACAATGGGATCTGATACTGCGCGCTGACGCTGCGGAATGCGAAGCCGTAGGCACTGTAGACGATCAGTAGCGTGAACGCAAATCCGGTCAGCCGCTCCATGCGCTGATGCTCGGGTTTCACTTCTGGGTATCGCTCAAGTACTCGTCGGATAAAGCAGTAGCGGATGACCACAGAGATCAGGAGGACAGGCAGAATCGGCATCACGTTGGAGAATGGCACCGGGAACACCTGGAAGCACTCTGCAACTACCACCAGTGTTGCCGTGTAGGGGATGATTTGGAGGAAGCCGATGAGTAAGACGCGATACCAGGGCTGGTGCAGCCTTGGGATCATCTGTTGGACTTGAATATTGCCAGCAATTCCGAGAATCCACGCACGGAGGGTTTCACGCACAAAGAATGTCGGGTTCTTTGTCCAGCCGAGCACTGGATCTTCGAGGACTAGGAGCTCCAACGCGAATACGATAAGACATGTGGGTAACGTGGCGATTGCGAGGGTGAGAAGTTGGTGCCAAGCGCCGCGATCCTCAAACTCCTGGAAGGAGCCCAGCTTGGGGAGCGAATAGAAGCCTTCGAATTCGACGTGGATGATGTTTGCGAGTGTGCGTACCAATCGGTCCATGCGAGTGTCTGATACCGGGGTAGTTGCCTGTCCTTCCGTAGGCTCTGGTACGATTGAACGGAACGCACGCGTAGTCGGCATCGCGCTCTTAGGGATTTTGCAGTCGCTCGGGCGCGAACAAGCTGCGGCGAGTCAGCTTTCCTATCTTCTCACCGCTCCATTCGCTCCCAGAACCACATATTTGAACATGAACACGCGCGTAGACTCAGCACGGGAAGAATCCGACAAGAACATCAGCTCAGAACCCCGCTTGGAGTTCGTCTCCGTCTGCGAGTGGATTCGGAGTGAGAACGGCCGAAACATCAGAAATAGCCTTGATGTCGTCGACTGGGTTGCATAGACCGCAACACTTGTGATGCTCGTGGCCAAACTCAACGCAACCTACCCGAGCTGTTTTTGGTCTGCGATCAAAACGTTTCACCGAGTGGTATATTTGTGGCTCGCTGCCGTTAACACCTCACGCCCGCAGCCGTTCTGATCTGTCAAACTTGACACTGCAGACCGTGCATCTATGGATTCAACATCGTAACAAGTCAGCTACACGAACTCAAGCTACCACAATACGAGTGTCCATCGCACCCGAAATCGTCGTCGACTGCCACCGCAGTCTGCAGGCAGTAGTAGCAGTACAGGTGTTTGCACGAAGTGATGTAGGGTGTCTGGAATCAGAACGGTTGAGTTAGACAGACGATCAGGCTCTCAGCAAAGCTAGGGGCAACATGGAGTCTGACCTGTGGAGGGGAGATGCCACAGAGGCTGCAGTGAGTGCCGCTGGCGGCGTTTGGGGACGCACCCAGCGTAGCATTCGCCCGCATGCGGCTCCATGTCAAGAACGGGAGCACGAAGCTACCGAATTCCTGTAGACAGCAGAAGATGTTAGAGCCAAGCCACACGGGGTAGAACACCAGCGATCGCACCATGAGTCCGTCCCACAGCAGCTGACGCGTCATGTATTCAAAGTTGATCAAGCGTGGGGCGGCCGTCGGCACTATACTGCGCTGTATTACACGCCAAGCCGTGCCAAATATGTTAGACCCTGAAGCTTTCTCGACGTGGAGTACGCAATACGGTCCACGTACCAGTTGCAGCCCAAGCAGACGCTCCGGGAGGGATCGGTAGGCGCCATTTTTCAGGAACAACAACAGATTCGCGAGTTGACAGGCGATGACTGCCGTTTCAAATCGCTTCATGAAGGCGAGCAAACGCGAGCGCCGACTCTATGTGGTCACATGTAAAGCATGTTAGAAGTAGGAGATGCACGAGGCGACGAGCGGATGGTTACCTCGTTACTAGCCTCGGTATTGGCTGTTCGACCGTTCCACTGCGCGAGGGATAGATACCGGAACACGCGCTTCCACACGTACGGGAGCCCCACCGACAGCAGAAACAGCGCACCGACTTTCTTGCGCGTGAGCGCCTCGGGCGGGTACTGCACGTTCTCGAGCTTCATCCCGGGCGTTGGCTGTCCACACCACGAGGTTTTGTCAGAGAGAGCCTTGGCTCCGGTGCATCCGATCCAACCACAACGCACCCGACGTAGACCCGTAGAGAAGATAAAGAGTCCGACGCTGAGAAGCGCATCGATCTCAGGCTTGATGCCTTCGACGACGCTGGGCTCGAACATGCTAAAGATGCTGCGGAACGGCGCCTTGAGCAGCCCGAGGATCTCGCCGTCGAGGATCTGCGCGTCCCACTTGTTCACGCGCTGGCCGTGGGCCACGCCGCGCAGCGCAGCGTAGTCCACGCGCGTTGGCGCCTGCGCTGCCGTCTGGAGCGTCGCGTCCAGCGCGCTGTCGCGCAGCGCCGCCGCGGCGGCCTCGGCGTGCGGGTGCATGCTGTTCGGAACAACGAAAGTGGCCTCTCTCGGTCGTCGAAGAGCTCCAAACATCAAGTACAACAGGTTTCCGTAAACAAACAGCCTTTGGTGGTCTACAGTACATATGGAAATTGTAGCCCAGGGTCTCTTTTTCAAACGTCAAGCCCGCTTCTGTGTGGCGGGTCGAGCGCAGCTCGCTGCTCTTGGAGAAGTGGGCTTGTTCGTGAGAGCGCACGGTCACCAATGCAATCTCATGCCATTTGACGGTACGCAGCGCTCAAGGACCTTGGTCCATAGCGCGTGGGCGCTGCTGCGCGGCCCTCTGGGTGCGTCGGAAACCCGAAAGTGCGTGCGTCGGTCTGCCCCACAGAGGCGAGCCCACGGAACGTCGATGCGCTGCACTGGACGTTGTTGCCGCGGTCGATTTTCGCAGTAGCGTTGGACTGCTTCCTCTCCTGCGGTCAGCGCCACGAGAACTTGCATCTCCTGTGTACCCATCTCGTTCGAAGCGGTCCACGTGGAAGTTGCTGTGCCCCTCCACGTCGATCGCGCAACATTCGCGGTGGAGAATGTTGCGCGAAGGTAGCCAAACCATGACATCCCACCAACTCACCGCAACATCCACGTATCCATTCGAGAATTTGCCACGCCTGCCACGCGGACGAGGAGACGGAGACGACGACGATGCTGCGAGGACGCGTGCTGCGCTGGAGCGTGCTGCTCGTGCTGCTGCTGGCGGCGGCGCTGGCGGCGCTGACGGCGCACGCGCAGGAGGCGCAAGGACAGGCCGGCGAGGCGGTGGCGCCGGTGGCGGACCACGTGAATGCCCCCAAGGTGCCGGATTTCGAGCCGACGGACGAGTGGCAGGACATTCTGCCGGGCCAAGCCGTGCCGCCGGTGCGTACAGCGAGTCCAATCGGTATGCGCTACCCGAACGTGGAGGTTATTGACGATTTTGGTGTTGGCAGGGGCTCCATGTGCGCTTGAACCTCGCGACGGGTAAGCGCGAGGCCAAACTGTTGAGCGAGGAGGACGCCGCGTTGGAGGCGGTCCAGCAGCAGCCGCCAGCGGCGCTTGAGGATGCTGCCAGCGTGACTGTGACCACGGACGTCAGCGGCGACATCAAGGCGGCGACCACTACATTGGCGACGCATGCGCTGGCGGTCGTGGAGGAGCCTGCGCCGGAAGAGACACCATCCGAGGCGACCACCGCTGCGAATGACGCGGCCGATGCTGATGCAACTGAGGAATTGGATGAAGCGCCGCCGGCGCGGGAGCCCAACTGGAACCACGAGAAGATTTACGAGGTGCTGGAGGCGCTTCCTGAGCCGCCGAGCGTTGATGGCATGGACATCCACGAGGCCCGCGCAAAGCTCTCGGAGCCCGAGTTCCGCCGCCAAATGATCAAGCTGTGGAAAAAGCGCCAGGAAGAGCTCAAGGAAGCCGTCGACTCGCTGCAGGACGACGCCAAGTACCTCGCCAAGCTGCTGGAAGTTTTCCGTGAGGCGGAGACGAATGGCGACACGGAAGGTCAGCTCCGCGTGCTGGAAGTGCTCGAGTGGGAAGTGCAGGACCTCGACAAAACCCACGTTTTCAACTTCATCGGTGGCTTTGGCATCATGACGGAATACTTGAACTCCACGAACCTGCCTGTACGCGCGAGTGCGTCCTGGCTGATTGGCACGGCCGTGAAGAACTACAAGGATGGTCAGGACTGGGCAATCAACGCCGGTGCGATCCCGCGACTCGTCGACTCGCTGTCACTGCCAGTGCCGGCAGATAATGCCGAAGCGGCTGCTGCCGTATTTGAAGTGAAAAAGAAGGCCGTGTACGCGCTATCGTCGCTTGCCCGATTCAATGCGCGCGCGCAGCGATTGCTGCTGTCGCTTGATGGCCCCGACAAGCTGTCGCAGCTCATGCACGCGGGGCACCCGCTAGGCGTGCAGCTGAAGGCCGTGCTGTTCGTTCATGATCTGCTCTTCGAGGAGCCTGCGCAGGCAGCACCCACGGGCGGTGACGAAGATGCCCTGGTTCAACTCCACGAGGCGTTCCAGTCGTCGTTGTGGTGCACCCACACTGCTCGCTTCCTCCAGGACAACGTATGTGGCATGGTATCTGGCTAATTCTCTTTGACTGCGATCCTAACAATCTCCATTTCAATTTACAGGCTCCCAAACTCCAGCGGAACCAACAGGCCGAGACAGTTCAGGCCATGCTCGCGCAGCTGCCGGCGTGCAAGCCCGAGTTTGTTGCGGCCAATGTCAAGCCGACGATCGCAAGCCTCGTCGCAGCGTGGGAGAATGACGCTGACGTGGAATCGGACGAACGGCAAGATCTTGCTGTTGTCGGTGGTGCCATCTTGTCGGCGCTCTAGATCTAAGGCACTCCACATTCAGGCTAGACACTAACAGGGAGAAGGAGAACGGAACACGATGCCGGGCAAATAATATATTCTTCACGCACGTTCGGATATAAATTATGGAGCCGAGTGACGACGCGTTTCGGCGCGACGCTCAAAACATCGCAAACCCCCAGACCTCGACGTTGGCGATGTCAAAGTGGGACTCGCTTGTCAGCGGGCGATTCCCAAAAGTCTCGGAGGTCGCGGTGGAGCCGCGCGAGAGATCTTCATTGAGGAACCATGCGAATCCGCCGCCACCGCCCATCGCAATGGACTCTTCGTTGCTGTACATGAACATCGAGTTGGTCTTGGCCCAGTTGAACACCTCAAACGCTGGGACGTTCGTGAACACGAACGACTCCCCGCTGCCATAGTACGACAGCGCATTGGCCCACGCGGTGGTCGCGAATCCGCCGAACACCTCGCCCTGGCAGGTCTCTACGACCACGAGCGTCGAGCGCTGGCCTCGCGCCTTACGCATCAGCGTGTGGAGACTCGAGCCGTGCTGCGCCAGGCTGTACAGCAACGTCCAGTCGTAGCCGCGGAGCCGCATGGGCAAGAAGGCCTCGATCTTGGGCACAAGCTTGGGGCCATAGCGCGCATCCGAGAGGATGTCGCTCTCGGTGGCGCCGCGCAGCTTGGGCAGCGCGTACACCTCGTCCTCTTCCTCCTGGTTCGTAGGCAGTCGCTCCGAGTACGATCGCGTCTTGAGACGAGGCGCATGGCCAGAGTGGCCGCGCGCCGAGGTCTGCGGCTCGTGGCGCTTCATCGTGGGCGTGGCGCTCACGCCAAAACTAAAGAGCGAGCTGAAGAAGCCGGGCTGCGGCGGCGTCTGCTCCAAGATGACATCTAGCTTGCTGCGCCCCTGTCGCTCACTGTCACAAAGCGAAACAAAGAAAAAAGTTAAAAATGGGATCGCGGTGGCTCAACTTGAACCTGGGAAGGAAAAGGCACGTACGCTGGCTGGTGGGTCGGAAGCTTGACGGGCTGCGGCTCCTCGTCGGCGACTGGTTCTTCTTCGGCCTGGTTCGTCGCCTCGACGCGGCGCCGCTGCTCGGATTCCTTGATGTTCGCGCGCTGGCGCGCCTCGCGCTCGGCAAACTCCTTGGCGCCGGGCAGCGACGGCATGCTCTGGCTGCGCTTCTTGCGGTGGAGCGTGAGCTCCTGGCCCGCGAACACGTTGCCCTCCCACAGGTTGTTCATCGCGCGCACCTCGGCCTCCTTCATGCCATGGCTGTGGAAACCTGTTAGCGCCCAATTCCAGTGTGTCCTGGCATGAACGAGCACGTACCGCAGCGCGATGCCCGCGAGCGTGTCGCCGGGCTTGACCACGTACGACTGCTGCGGGCGCTTGGGCTTGGCGTCCTTGAAATCCAGCGGCTCGAAGATGCGCAGCATGGTCGCGCGTGCGTTCCGATGGTGGTGGTCTACTCCTCCTTGGCTGGGCGGGAGATGAGAATGATGACGCGGCGGCGGCTCCTCCCCGCGGGCGTGGCTGATTGCGTGGCTATGCGGTCGCTCCGCACGTTGGGCGAGTTCGGTCGGCGCGTGTTTCTCCTCAACGGCGCGGCTTGTGGAATGATCGCTGGCGACCCACGGGGCTGAGCCGTTCCGGCGCTCACGTTGAGGCTGCGGCGGGAATGTGCGTCCCGGAGGTGATGTACAGCGCCCCGTGGCCAGTCTCGCTCCCATGGTTCGCTCCTCAGGTTGCACTTGCGCCCGGGCTTTCCACGCATCATAAAATACCTCCCATATTCGATACAGCCGTTTGAAGAACCAGTTAATCTTCGGTGATCAGAGTGCAGCGAGAGGTCTATGTACCTGTATCAAACAGTATACTGTGAAAGGCGATCTCTCCACCGTTTATGGAAGGAGCAGGGTTTCAAGAAGAAACAGAGTGTTGGCATGAGATATGGACCGGATTTAGGAGGGCGCCCTGGGTTTTTCCTGGACTCAACATCGTTCACTCCCTGGCATCGCGAATGTTGGCCGAACTGAAGCAACCAACAAATCACGAGGAAGTTCTCTCATGGCGAGCCTAATCCCTTCCCGGAGGTGCAACGCCGCGCACGGGTCGCCAGACTCATCACCAGCAGTGCCACCACACCAGGCCCCACGAGTCGCTCCCAACGCTTTCAGCCTCCTTTCTCAGCATTCCCGAGTTGGGAGAAATCTCCCCGATGCGGCAGACATGTGACAGATGCTGTCCTATACTAGGGCAGTACAGCTGTTAATTCAGTATGTCACTATTCTGACTGGGTTGCTTGTCACGTCCATCATGGAGCCGAACGACGCCAAGCGGGCGCCGACGCCGGTCGGCGTGCTCCGCGGCCACAGCGCGCCCGTGAACGCCGTGTGCGCCGTCGCGGCCACCACCGTCGCGTCCGGCAGCGCCGACGGCGTGGTCAAGCTGTGGGACCTGCGGTCGCGTCGTGAGACGAGCAGTGTGGACGCGCACTCCAAGGCCGGGCTGCTCCAGGTCGCGCGGCTCGACGACGCGCGCATGCTCACGCACGGGCGCGACGGCCACGTCAAGCTGTGGGACATCGGCACCTTTGGCGCGGCCGCGCACCCGCTGCAGGAGTGGTACTGCGGCTCGTTCACGTTCACCAAGGCCACCACGATGCGGTGGCGCGACGCGGACGGCACGCCGAACGACCACGCGGATCTCGTGGTCTGCCCCACCGCCAACGAGAAGGATGTGCGTTTGCTTTCTCCCTGTTAGACCCCGCCCTGCTCATCCAAATCACACGGGCTAATGTGCTGTTACACAGATCCTGGTGTACGACCCTCGCATGAACGAGTCCACGCCGGCCATGTTTGTTCGCCTCGCGGATCCCAAGAAGACGCGCGGTAACGGCCGGCTCCTCGCGGATGTCTTCATGGTTCTCTTATTCACTGTGTCGTGACGAATTTGGTCTGAGGTGGCGCTAGGTATGTGTATGTCGCTGAGTCTCTTCACAGCGTCGTCGCCCGGTAGCGGTGTTGCCGGAGACAGCGACCACGGCGCTCGCCAAGCGTACATCGCCGCCGGCTGGGAAGGCGGCCAGTTGACGCTGATGGACCTGCGCGCCGGTGGCAAACTCGCGTGCGAGGCCCAAGTAGCCTCAGGAACGAATCCTCGTACGTACACCTAGCGGTAGTTAGTTCTGAGTTGGCGCGTGTGTGATCGTTTCTAACGAGAGCCTTGTGCCGCAGTGCTCGCGTTCGACGTGTCTCGAGATGGCCGCACGATTATCTGCGGGTCATCCTCAGAGGAGCTGAGTGCCGTCACGGTCGACTACGCGTCGCTCGAAGCGAACGTCGCGCCGTTCTTCTCAGTGAACCAGGGCGGCATCAGCTACGTGCGCATGCGTGGCGATCAGCGTATCTTCGCCACCGCCGGGTGGGACCACCGCGCGCGCGTGTTCCACACACGCAAGCTCAAGCCGCTGGCCATCCTCAAGTACCACAGCGAGAGCGTGTTCGCGGTCGATTTCACGCCGGACGACAACTTCATGCTCTCGGCGTCCAAAGACCACAAGATCGCGCTCTGGTCGATCTACCCACCCACACCCGAGTCAGCTCAACGCTTGACGAGACCCGCACGAGCATAGCACTGATAAAAAGATAAATATCGTGTTGATGGGGAAAATAGTACGAGTGTAGATGCAGTGTGCTGCTGCTTTGGTAAATAGGCTTGTCGAGCCAGCAGATTGTACGTCGTTCGGGTGCTTCCGATCGCACGCGAGGAGGGCTGTCTAGCTGGAGGTGAACTCGACCGACTTCTTGAGGTTGGCGTTGTAGTACACAAAGTGGTGGAAGCGGAAGTACGTGATGATCTCAGCGAGCCCGACGTCGCGCTGCGTGTGGCACTCGCGGCCGCGGTGGCCGTACTGCTGGCACACACGGCAGCGGTGCTCGCCCGTCGTGTGGTTGTCGTGGCCGCACAGTAGGCACGGTTTGTTGCGGTTCGGGCAGTCGGCACCGCGGTGCGAGCCACGCTCGATGCAGTAGCGGCATCGGTGCTGCTCGCTCGTGTGAGAGGTGCCCGAGCAAAACTCGCACTTGGCCGCGACCTCGCCCTGCGCCGACTTGGTCTTGACGGCGCGCTCGAGGATGCGATCGATTGATTTGGTCACGGGGAGCAGCGAGAACGACGACGCCGAGCGGCGGCCGACGCCCTTGCCACCCTCCTTCAAGAAGATCTTGACCGCTGCGTCCACATACCCCTCTGCCGTCGGAGGGAACGCGTGGACCGTATCCGACGGGTGCATCAAGATGATCACTTGCTCCGGCTGGTAGAGCAGGCGCATGCGAGATGCGAAACCAATGTCGCCGACGCGGGGCGAGCCAAAGCCGACAAAGTTGACCTTGCTCGTGTCAAAGCCCTCCATACGAGCACGGTCGCCGATGTACAACATGAGCAACTGCCCCAGCATACCGCCCATGCTGTAACCAGTCACGTGGACGGCGGCGCCCTGAGCGACGTAGTTCATGATCGTTTCCAGGATGCCTTGATCCATCATGTCGTCCATGTAGGCTTTGATCGACTTGTGCACGCGCACCTTGCGGGCCTTGCTGATCCGAACAGGGTTCTCAGAGTCCGAGTCGTCACTGCCAAAGCGACGACGGCGAGCGTGGTGCGAGTGGATGACGGGTGGCTGGTCGAGGATCAACGAGTCAAAGTGGCGCATGCGTGGCTGCTGCATCAGCTTCTCGAGCGGCTCAATGTCCGAGGCCTCGGTGAGACCACGGTTCAACGCCATCGCCAGCATGTTCTGGAGGCTCTGACGGATGCGGGTCTGCTCACCATCACTCCACGCCGAGCCCACCTTGCTGAGCATGTAGTGGAGCAGCGTGGAGGCCGGTGCGTAGTCACCCGAGATCGTGGACGCCACGACACTCAACGTCGATGAGAGCGAAACATTCATGATCTCGTCGCGCACATCCGTGAGCTCCTTCTCGGCCCAGCCGGACCAAAAGTCGCCCCATAGATCCTTGATGGTCTCCGGGTTGCCCGCGGGACTGAACGCGACAACCACATCCAAGCCAGTCTCGCCCGATTTGTGCTCGATCTTGCTTTCCCACACATGGGCGCGCGCACAATGCGACTTGTTCTGGAAGATCTCCTTAAGCTCGTAGACAGGCGCCTTTCCGCCGGCCATGCGCTTGTCGGCGCAGATCTTGACACCCTTGCCAAACTTGACGTTCTTGTTGCCCTCGGCGTCTTCGTTAATGAGATCTCGCTCCTTGAGCATGGAGAACTTGGCCGACAGCAGTAGCAACTGCTTGCCCTTCTCCAGGATCTTGCGCGTGCGACGAAAGTTGCGGTGCATGTCGGCGATGGACGAGGCGAACGCGTCGTTGATGTCCTCGTCTTCGGGGCAGCTTAAGATCGTGTCTTCCTGCTCCGAGACCAGCAGGATCTGGTGCGGATGCTCCTTGCGGTTCGTGCCGGCCACGACGTCGACGCCCCACTTCTCCAGGTCTTCGTGGGCCTGCTCGATCATCTCGTTGTCCAGCAGGTGGTGCTTGAACGTGACGACAAACGCCTTGGGGCACCAATCGCGGCGGATCTTGCGGATGAGATTCGGCGCGCGCACAAAGTTGAGCGAGAACTCGCCCTTGCGGCGGCTGCTGGTACTGCTGCTGCTGGAGCTGGTGCTCTTGGGCGACGACGAGCTGGTGGTCTCCTGGATCGGCATGTAAAAGTCCGTGACGCTCGCGGCGAGGATCACGATCGCGCGCGTCTTGGCGACGTTGATCGCCTGGGTCGAGAGGCGCAGCAGCTGCAGGTACTGCTGCACGCTCGCGAAGCTGATGTTGAGCAGGCGGTCCTTGGACTCGTGGTGGAGCCGCACAATGTTCTCAAAGCGCATCTTCTGCGTGCGGTCGACGCCGTCGAGCACCATCTCGTCGTCGCGCACGTGGAACATGTCCATGAACGCGCCGTTCTTGATGTACTTTTGAAAGTGGCGCGTAAACGGCTGCAGCGAGTCCTCGCGGTGCACGAACACGACAGCGTAGCCCAGGTGCAGCAAGTACTCGGCGCACGCCGGGCCCTGGTACTCCTGCACCTGCGAGGACTGGTCCACGAAGCTCTCGGCGTCGGCGTCCAGCGGCACGGTGGTCGCGCCCGAGGTCACGAGCGCGATGCCGCGGCGCTTGTCGCTCTTGAGCTGCCGCTGGACGAACGCCTCGAGCTCTGCGGCCACGCGCGGCAGCTGCCAGCGCGCGTCCTCGCCGTTCTTCTTGAAAAAGTCGTCCACGAACGCGTCGGCGTCCGAGGCGACGCTGCCGCCGCCGATGCGCTGGATCAGCGTGCCCCAGAGCGCCATGGGTGGATGGGTTGACGTGCGCGCTGGGGAGTAAGATGCCGAATGACGCGCCTCAGCCGGAAGCGCGGAGGGGAGGGGAGCGGAGGGGAGGAGCGCGGGTGTCGACGTCGACGTCGCCGGTGCCCACCGAAGCCGTGGAACAAAAGGGAGGAGAAGAAAACGAAAAAAAAATGTTCCAGCGAATCTGGGGGGATCCGCTCGGACGAAGATCGAATCCACTTGGGCAATGACAGGCAACGGCGCTCAAGTTGGTGTGCTCGTGGTGATGAGGTGTGGAAGACGAAGGAGGAGCAGGAGCCAGGCGAGCTGGGTTTTGGTTTTTGCGGCGTCTTGCGCCAGATCTAAAAAAAAAAAGAAACGGGAAACTCTGTTGTGACGTCCGCCTCGTCGCTTTCGGGCTTCCCAGAAACCACCACACTTGGTTTTTGTATAATCGAGTCGGCTAAGTACGATTCTGGCGCGTCACCCGCCCAGTTAAATCGCCGCCCGAGAGTGATGGTGACGCGACGCCACGACAACCACCGACGATAGTCCAGATCCGGTGCAACTTTTGCGATCTCGGCCCCGCGACGACACGCCCACCATCGAGTTGAGGCTTTCGCAGAGCGATGGCAGAACATTCAGAGTCTCCGCCCGAGCGGGCTCTGCGCCGCAGGAGTGGACTGTACACATACGTACACAGCGCTCTACGTACTAGTACGCTGCGTAATGGCTGGTTCTTCGCAGTTGGGGGGTGCTGGCTCGGATGGCGCTGCTTGCGCGCATGCAAGACCGACGGAGAGAGAGGGCGGCGAGATCTTGCACGGGAAGCGAACGCAGGTGCATGCGATTCAACACAGTTCCCTCCTCCACTGTCCGATCCGCGAACCGTCGCCGCGCGTGCGTGCGTGGCCGATGTCCTCGGCGGCACCCAAGAGCGTGGCGATGACGCGACAGCGTCGATCCGGCCAAGCACCAATCGCAACGATGCCGCGTTGTCGACACGTCGCATACGAACTTACGAGTGTTGGTCGTCCCGAACCATGTCACTATCCTCTGCCTGTCACTCCGACAAGGCGTTTTACCTTCGCGTCACCTGCTGACGGTTGCAGCCAGGTGGCCGCACTCGCGCGACCTCGCATTGGCCCCTCCGGCAAGTGAAGTTGGGGCGTCCACAGAGGGGGAAAGGGGAAATCGCCGACACTAGCGGCGATCGTCGGCTGTCTCGATGGACGCTCTACGGAAGATCAGCGGCACGGGCGGTGCAAATGCGCCGCCTGGCTCTGGCACAGGCGGCGGCAGTGGCGCCGGCGCGCTGTTCAACCCGACCAAGCTGCTCAAGAAAGGATGGACGGGCGTCACGAGCCCGCTCGCGGCCATGAAGGACTCGGTGCTCGCGAGCGGCACGCCGCGCGGCGCCTATAGCGGCGGCAGCTGGTCGGGCAGCACGGCCAGCACGCCGAGCTCCACGCGCGCCGCGCCGGTCGAGTACCCGAGCCTGTTCGACGTGCGCGACGCGCCCAACTCGGCGCCGCTCGGCGGCCACTCGGGGGCAGGTACGCCGGACGCCGGGCGCGCGTCGCGCACCAGCTCGCGCACGGCGTCGCTGACGCGCGACGGATCCATGAAGTCGTCGCGCCAGCCGAGCGCCGCGTCTGCGGCTTCTACCGCTGCGGGCGTGGACGACATCGCGAGTCTGGACGAGGAAGAGCGCGCGTACCTGGAGGTGTGCCACCACAACCTGCACTCGGTGCTCACGAACCCCAAGAGCAACTGGGGTGGCGCGCTGCTGGACGTGCTGTACCAGAACCCGTTGGACGCGGAGATCCCGCTGCCGTCGCTGTCGATCCCGGGGCTCGACAGCATGGTCTCGGCCCGCGACTTTGAGCCGTACCTCAAGAAGTACGGCAAAGCCACCAAGCTCTACGAAGACAACCACGCGCTACCCATCAACGAGCAGCTGTCGTCGAGCCAAGTACCGTCCATCTCGGTCGCTGATGAAGACGTGGCCAAGTGTCTCAATGTTGTGCCGAGCATGTTCTTCCGCCCCGACTTCGACCTCACGGACCCAGGAACGTTCGAGCTCGTCATGAACATGAAGACGTCGGGCGGCCTCCAAGACGAGCTGTCTGGATACTTGGACCGCGTCGAGTTTACATTGCTTCGTCAGGTCTCGTCTCGGTCGGATCGATTCTTCGAAGCCTCGGCCAACCAGGAAGTAATGAAGCAATCGATATCGGTTGCGTGTGACCAGGTCGCGACACTTCGGTACGTTCTCTCAATGCTCCTGGTTCCTGGCGAAGCCTGCGATTGATGCTTGTGCTGTGCGCTTACATTCCAGGAAAACGATGGACCGCCTTCGAAATGGCCTTGCCGATAAGTCCCTCGATATTGTGAGTCTCCATCGCCGCCAGAAACGAATTGCCGAGCTGCATGAAGTTGTGACGATGATCGAAGAGGTCAAAAACGCCGAGTCAGCCGTCGAGGCGCTTGTGCAGTGTGAGGACTATCCAAGCGCACTCGACTTGATCGAGCGCTCCCAGGTCACGCTGCGAGAACATTTGAAGGGCATTCACGGACTGAGCACGTTGAGCGACAAGTTCCAAGGGTACCGCAGTCTGATTGCCTCACAGATCTCACAGCGATTCATCTCTATCGTGACGTCACCTGAATGGATGTTCGAAGAGGAAGAAAGCCATCCCAGTGCTCATAGCAAGAAGTCTCATTCGTCCGATGGGAAGGAATCGACAGCAGAGTTGAGAAGGTTAACCGAAGTACTTTTTCGACTTGATGCCCTTGTCGACGTGGTTGCTCAATATCGAGATCAGCTAACTGAAGAAATCAAGGTTGTTGTCAAGACTGTCGTGACGGAGACGATCGCGATGTCAGGGAGCAGTAAAACATCAAGCGGGAACGGAGCTGAGGCAGGCGCGGAATCCAAGGTATCCATTCAGCTTCGTGCATTGACGTCTGATGAGTTTCTGAAGTGTGTAAAGATGATCTTCGAGCACTTGCTGATGGTGCTGGAGCGAGCTGTGGTGGTCCAGAAGATGTTGACTAAGGATATGAACAAGAAAATCCAGGAGGCGGAAGCAGAGGAGGCAAAGATAGCCCAGAAGCAGAACCGAAGTGACAGCCGCACGTCTTCTTCCTCTGAACTGAAGAGCAACGGAGATTCGTGGTCTCCGTCCGAAAGCGTTGGAGATGAGAAACATGTGCTCGGCGACTGGAAGAAAAAGACTAACTGCAACAAGGTTATCCAAGAAATTGATGAGGTTCTGCGCAAGACATGCGAGTTCTCTCAGCGTAGCGTGTCCAACTTGTTTGCCGTGCGGAAGGAAGTTCAGGCAGTGTACACCATGCCTCAGCTGCGTCTTTTGTACGACACCACCATGGATTTCGTGACAAACATCGAGAAGTTGACGTCGAAGACAGATTACACGCTGCGGGGAGCTTTGTTCTCCCAGCTCAAGTTGTTCCTCGAAAAATATCACCAAGCGCAGATGGCGAAGATTGTGTCGACTCTCGACCACGAGCTCTGGAAGAATACTGAGATTTCTGTGGTACGTCACAAAGCCCTGGAAGACCTTTCCAGTGGCCGTGGCGTGTCGCTCACTCTTTCCGACGATCGAGAAGTCACCGGGGACACTGCTGCTCCGTTCAAGGCTGTTTCTGTGTGCGGCAAGTCGTTTCGCGTGGTGTGGTCCGTCCTTCTCATGCTTGAGATTGTGATGAACTACATGTCGTGTGCGGCAAACTTTCCTGTACTGGCCACCGACGTCCTTCAGCGATCAATTGAGATTTTTCGGTTGTTCAACTCGAGAACGACCCAACTTGTACTCGGCGCTGGCGCGATGCAGATTGCGCGACTGAAGAGTATTTCGGCTCGCCATCTCGGTGCGTCAGGCAACTTCGTTCCTGAACATACCTTGTGACCTTACTAACGTTTCTCACTGTGTCTGCAGCGCTAGCATCGCAGTCGCTCGATCTGACGATGACACTCATCCCCCACATCAAGGCAGCACTTGCGGCGCACTTCACAGACCGCCAAAAGCTCCTGCTCGAAGAATTTGATCGTGTGCTTCGAGACTATGCGGAACACAACGAGAAAATTTTCAGCAAGTTCACGAGCATCGTCGAGGATCAGATCATGAAGCGATACCTCGAAAACGTTCACGCGGAGGTGCGTGCACGTCATCACACCCACTTCCACAGTGATTACCTCCACTCACCCGAACCTTCTCACTTTTTAGGTCAATTACGACGCGAACGTGTCCGTCCCAACTAATCCGATGCGTGGGATTAAGGATAGTACGCTGAAGCTCCACGCCGTGCTCCACCCAGTACTCTCGGGGCCTCAGATGAAGGACGTTATGACCCGAGTGTTCGATATGTTCACGCACAAACTGCCCGAGTGCTTCAAGCAAGTCCAACCAAAGACAGTGGCTGGAAAGCGACGGTGCGTGCCATTTCTAACTGTTCACCGCCAGGATTCGTGAACACCAACCTAATCGTCTGTTCATATCACACACAGTGTCATCGACGACGTGTCGTCGTTCGTTCGAAGCTTTTCGGAGGTGCAGGGCGTCGAGTTCGACGGAGAGGCACTATTGCGACACTTCAAAACTGCCTATAATGTGCAATAGACTGAGCGACACGTCAATAAGCGTGGTCACCTCACAACGCAAGTCCATGACAGTGGTATGGTGCAACAAACTTATTGACACGTTAAACGTGGACGCCTTCTCCTTTGGGCAATCCGACAGGAGATATCTAGGGGGTCGCGTTCGCGAGATCCTTGATGGTATCCAGCGACTTGGCGATCGACTGCTTGAAGTTGGCCGAGTTCGTGACTCCGCTATCCTTGAAGTTGGTCAGGCTAACATTGATCGAGTCATTGTGCAGCAGGTATCCGACACCGTATCCGTGCGGCACGACAGCACCGAAGTTGAAGTACTCCAGGAACGGTGTGGTTACGTTGCTCGACGAGATCTGGAAGTTGGTGCTGGCCGCGCGAATGGGGCTCTGCAAAAAGTCGCTCTTGATGCCGACCTCGTTCGCGATCGACGAGAGCGCCGTCAAGTGGCGGTCGCAGCCGAGGCCCTTTTGCGCGTTCTTGGCCATCTCGACGTGGCGGTTCACGGCCGCGACCAGCAGCTCGCGCTGTAGCTCGGTGGACTCACCAGCCTCGACGGCCTTGACAAACGCAGCCGCCGCGGGTGTCGCCGAGCGGATGGTCTCAGTGCGGCCGTGGTGGAACGCGCGCGTCGAGCACGACTCGTAGGTTGCCGAGATGTGGCCATGCTCGCGGAAGAACGCCAACTGGAACGCCATCTGCGCCATGCCGTCGGGGCTGAGCTTCCAGACCTTGCAGTCCTTCTTCGCGAAGTTCGTGTACTTCAGAAAGTCGGCCTGCACGTTGCCCGAGAGCGCGGCAAAGTTGGCCTCGGCCTTCTTGATATCCTCCACGAGGTTGTTCGAGAGCTTCCACTGGAGCAGCGCCGGCTTGGCCGAGTCCGTGTACTCGGGCAGCTCCTGAAGCGGCGAGAAGCCCGAGTCCGTGCCACGCATGTCGTGCCACACCTCATGGAGCCAGCGGTTCCACGCCGTGCCGTCCGAGAACGAGTGCTCAAAGTTGACGTTCAGGTGCCCGTCGCCCTGCACAATCACCTGCACCTTGTCGAACCAACGTTGCGAGCCGTCGCCGTGGAGCGCAAGCTCCATGCGCTTGACCGGGTCAGTCGACGAGCGCTCATCGAGCACCAGCACGAACAGCGCCGAGTCCACGGCGCGCAGCGACTGCTCATTGATCGGGTCGTGCGCGATGAGCTCGTCGCGCACCTGCGCCCACGTGTCGCGGTTCTCGGCCGAGAGCAGCGAGAGGTCGACGTCCGGGAGGTCCTTGTTCGCGCGAGACGCGTTGAGGATCTCGTTCAGGCGCTCCTCGAGCGCCGACTGCGAGAGCAGCTGCTTCCCGTCCGGGCTGAGCACGTCAAGCTGGTAGAACTGCTTGTCCTTGAGCACGACAATGTGGCTCGAGCGCGGGTACGACTCGAGCACGTCACGGTCCTTCTTGGGCACGCGAGCCGTACCGAACTGGCGCGCAAAGCCAAACATACACTGCTTCGGGTCCTGCTCGAGCTCGCTGCTCTTGACCTTGTGCCACCACTTGACCGCCGAGCGCACGAACGCGGCCGTGCGCGGTACCATGGGCTTGAGGTTGCCGTCCGTCTCGTCCAGCAGGCCGTACGCCGGGTTCACGTTGATCGGGTTCTCGTACCGGCCGCCGAGGTACATCTGGTCCCAGTCGGCCTCGATGTAGCTGAACGGGTACGACTTGCTCATGGCCTGCGAGAGCTCGCGCTTGAGCAGGTGGTTCTGCAGCGCGCGGCCGTCCTCGCTCTCGAACGCGGCCGCGAGCGCCGCGTGCTCCTCCCACTCCTTCTCCGACACGAGCGGGCGCACCGACTCGAGGTACCGCGCGATGGTCTCCGAGAGCTGCGGCACCGGCAGCCGCGGCAGCGCGTACTCGTTCTGAGTGGTCATGCGCTTGAACCACGCGGGCAGCGGCGGCGGCGGCGGCACCGACGAGGAGGTCGCGAGCCCGCGCGTGGCGCGCGCGGCGGCGCGCAGCTGCTGCGTCGTGGCGGGGACGCGCATGGTCAGTGGGGAGTTAGGAGCTCTTCGCTGTTGTGTGGGCCGTGCAGAACGGAACTGAGCTGGCGGACGCGGGAAGAGATCCGCGTTGGGCAGATTCCAACGTTTGCTGGTGTTGTGGTTTGTTGGGCGATTCGAGAGGTTTTATGGTTGAAAAACCTCGACATTGAAGTTGGCGAAGTGATGACGTGGACGTGGCCTTGCTGACGGCCATTATTACGGTAAACGGATGCGTAAACTCCGATAATCGCGAAAATGGACAATAATGGGGAAAGAATGGCTCAACTGGATTATTAGGACTTGGAGAGGTAGTAGCGCCGGAAGCTCGCGCGCGGCGGTGACGCGTCGTCCGCACTAGCGAGGTAGTCATCAGCCTTGGCGTTCGCTGCGTACGCCGGCAGATGGGACTTGGTCGCCGCGGATTTCGTCGCGTACGTCGATGACGGCTCGCGGCGCTTGGCTTTAGTCGGAAACGACGACGAAGAAGAAGAGGGCTCGACATTGTCGCCTTTGTCGGCGCTTTCGTGGAGCCCCATGTGCTCGCGCAGCGCGTGGTACTTGCCGCGCTCCTCGGCGAGCTTGGTCGCGATCGCGCGCTTCTCGGAGACCAGGTCGCGGCAGATCGCCTTCCAGTAGGACGTGTGCTCTTTGAGCGTGAGCTCCATCGCCTTCTGGGACTTGGCGTGGAGCGACTGCGTGGCCTCCAGCTTCTCGTTCGTGTCCTGCACTGTGCGCGCGAGCTTCGAGATGTGGCGCTGCGACTCGGTCAGCGCCTCCTTCAGCGCCTGGATCTGCTCCATGTGCGCGCGGTTCTGGTCGTGTTGCCGCGCCTCCTGCTCCATCAGCTGCAGCCGGAACTCGTGCTTCCAGCGCTGGATCTCTTCCTGTGTGCTTGTGAGAATGTCCGTGATCTCCACTTCGATGATGTCCTCACCCGTGCTCAGCGGCAGTCGGTACCTCAGCGGCGTCGGTGGCGGCAGCGAGCCGTCTTCAGAGTTTTCGTGCATGTGCGCTGCCTCATCAAGCTTCAGCTCCATTTCGCGAGACGGCGTCGAGTGCTTGAGTCGCGGTTCCTGCGGACGCTGCGACAGCTTGTGTGCGTGGCCGTGCGGCTGGCCGTGCTGAAACTCGTGGGCGCGCACCGGAACGACGCGCGTCGCGTGGTTCTTAGTGACCGGTGATCGCTCCTCTTCGCTGGCGTCGGCCTCGACAATGCCGGCCTCCCGGCACAGGCGCTGCACGCCCTCGAACGCAGTCGTGGCCTTGGCGAGCACGGCGCTCGAGTCGTCCGTGCGGCCGATGGTCGCGCACTCGCGCGCGATCGCGTCCAGAAGACCGCTCATGCGGTCCAGGAACGTGTCCTGCTCGCCGCCGACGCCCAGCTCGCGCCCGCTGCGGCGACGCTCGCGCGGCTTGGGCTCGTGGTGGTCTTCGTACGGGCGCATCAGGAACCGCGGGAGTCTGGGGAGTAGTAGTGTTGCAGCCGTTAAAGGACAAGTGGAGATGCCGCTGCGGCCGTCCTGTAGCGGCACAACAGTCCGCTCCCTATTTAGACGGTCGCATGCGCAGCACCATGTTTAGCGCGCCAACTCTGAGCCGCGCGCATCGCATCCCGTGCCGGCCTTCGGCAATCCGTCCATCGGCTTCATCCCATGCTCCGGGGCCACCAACGACATTGCTATTGGAGCAAATCCATTTTCAGTATTTCAACCAACGCGAGTCCTTCAAACTCCATGATTGGTGGAAAATACGAATCCAAGCTCTTCCCACCCATTCGCCAAGCAGGAAAGCTCCAAAGGCACAAGCGTCCAAGGTGAGGAACGCTTCATGGCGATCCGCGGCGCGGGCGCTGCCGGCAGCGGCTCGTCCACAGGGGGGAATGTCCGGTCGCTGTACTTACGAGCGTCTTCGTCTTTTATCTGCCGCGTGATTATGGTGTAGATCCGTCCCGTGGAATTCGCTCTCCCTGTCCCCTCCGCCCGCCGCACCAGCTCGATCTATCGCCAGCCACCATGAGCACCAAGGTCCAGAAGCCGATGACCCAGCCGATCAACCTCATGTTCCGGTACCTCCAGAACGTACGAGACATTGGTGTCGCTTTTTACGGTTCTACGGTGGTGTTCGGCTTCACTAACGTTCTCTCTGGTTTGTGTGCCTGTCCGCAGAAATCGCGCGTCCAGGTCTGGCTGTACGAGCAGACCAACACGCGCATCGAAGGCCGGATCATGGGCTTTGACGAGTACATGAACCTCGTGCTGGACGACGCCGAGGAGCTCGATATCAAGCTGATGAAGCGCACGCCGCTGGGGCGCATTCTGCTCAAGGGCGACACCATCACGCTCATGATGACTGTCGATGGCACGTCCCAGTGATCCCACCATCGCGTCCTCAGTTTCGTGATACTCCACGCCAATGAAACTCGCTCGACACTATCCGTGCCTTCGCAACATGCTGCCAATAAACTATTTGCGACACGGATTGCTATGAAGTTGGATGACATGCAGGGTGTTTCATTCGATATAGGGAAGGGTGGGTGTAGAATCTACGCGTGAGCGTTGTCCCGATCTCAAGCTTTCAAGAGCAGATCGGGTCAGAAGTAGCTGGGATCACTGATCACTTACAAGACCATGTTGCTAATGAGCATGGAGACGACAGCAATCATGACAGCCATCTTGGACACCGCAAGGGCCGTTGCCGCCGACGGGCACGTCGAGCAGTCCTTGGTCGGGCAGAGCGCGCACTCGCCCGAGCAGAACGGACAGTAGCAGGCACCCGTGCCGTTCGCGAGGAGCTGGCAGCTTCCAACGCCGCAGTCCTTCTTTGTGCAGCCGTCCTCCGTGGCGCCGCACGTCGGGCCCGAGAAGCCCGGCGCGCACACACAGGCGCCCGTGGCGATGTCGCACTCGTTGCCGTTTTGGCAGGCCAGGTCGCTCGTGCACTTGGTGCAGCGCTGGTTCGGCTTGCCCTTCTTGCCCTTGTACGCGGCGCCGTCGTAGCCCTTCTTGCACTTGCACACGCCGTCAACGCAGTCGCCACCGATGCCGCAGTCCACGTCGCACTCGTTCGAGATCTCCTGCTGGCACTTGTCGCCGCCAAAGCCGGCGTAGCAGAGGCAGCTGCGCTTGCTCATGGTCTGGATGCTCTTGTACGAGCACGTGCCCTGGTTGTTGCACTGCATCTTGGAGTTGGCCGGGCCGCACGTCAGCGGCTCGCACGTGGTCGTGTCGTACGCCTGGTTCGCGCAGTCCGACACGTCGACGCACTTGAACTGGCCCGTGACCGTCGTGTTGCCGATCTTGAC
>JAMFLL010000809.1:0-21562 GCA_027475725.1 Pythium rhizo-oryzae | reverse complement strand
CGGCTTCGGCTCATGCGCGACCACGCCTTGCGGCTCCGGTCTCTGTGTAATACGGCGAGGAGGCCCAGACCACGTGCAGTTCGGCGTCTAGACTTGTTGGGCACTTCACCAGTCTGCAAAACAAAATAAACAAAACGTAACGCGCAAGATTGCAGGGAATCCAAGCTGTATTGGCCATATGCATAATATCTACAATAAACAGGAGCCAAAAGGTAAATAAAAGTTAGTGAGCGGTCACTTTCACAAAATACAGGGAACATGGGCACTTACGTGTGGTCGGGGTGGCGCTCGGGTGGCCGTGGGGCCGGCGCATCATGCCTGGGTGGCCGTAGGGCCGGCGCGTGATCGCGACTGGGCTCGAGCGTCCGTTCAGCCGGCCGTTCGGTCGGCGCGTGGTCCGGTGAGGTGCTGTGGTGACCGGGGGTCGTCGCGGGGGAGCGCCGCCGTGGTCGTGGAGCCGCAGCGTGGTCGTGGTGCCGGCCGTCGTCGCGAGAGAGCGCCGCGGTGGTCGTGGAGCCGCAGCGTGGTCTTGACGGAGCGTCGCGGCGGCCGTGGAGCGGCACACGCTCGTGGTGCCGGCCGTCGTCTGGAGCGAAGCTCAGCGGTGGCCGTGGAGCGGCACGCGCGATCACGGGGGCGGCCGTCGTCGGGAGCGAAGCGCAGCGGTGGCCGTGGAGCGGCACGCTCGAACACGGGGGCGGCCGTCGTCGGGAGCGAAGCGCAGCGGTGGCCGTGGAGCGGCACGCGATCACGGGGGTGAGGAGCACAGCGGTGGCCGTGGAGCGGCACGCTCGAACACGGGGGCGCCGTCGTCGGGAGCGGAGCGCAGCGGTGGCCGTACGCGCGATCACGGGGGCGAGGCGCGGGGCGGAGCCGGAGTAGGGGGGCTGGGGGAGACCGCCTGGTGTGAGGGAGGGAGACCGATCGGGGGGAGGCAGAGGGCCTTGCGAGGAGGGTGGCGTTTGCTGGGCTGGAGGGAGAAAGGAGAATGATCTCTCCCTCCCCTCACCCTGGCGTCGAAGAAGGTGACTGCCACCCAGGCAGTGGCCAGCTCTGGCCCCACTGGTCCACTCGGAGTGGATGGAGGGGACGGAGTGGACGGAACCGAGTGGACCAGGCAGGGCGGGCACGTTCCGCAAGCCTAACCCTGCACTGGAGACTTCGGTTCCCGTCTGTATTTTGCGGTAAAACGCCTGTAGAAAAAGATTTTTCTCCTCTTTCAGCCAGCATTCACTAATAGTGCGCTGAAGAACACGTAGAGGCGTCCTGCGTCTCCACTGGCGTCCGAGGCCTACCGACGTGAGCCTATCCTATGGAACTCTCGCTCCATGATGGCGTGGCCGTCGCTGTGTCGTCGCGTCGGTCGTCTCTGTCAGAATCACCGACGCTGCGCCATTCCGTTGGTCTCCCGCGACGGACACAGCGACACAGAGCGGGATTGCCCGTTCGAGCGGCAGGAAACGACGAGATCCTCCGCGAGGATCGCTGGCGTGTGGTCGGTGATCTGAGACCGTGAAGATGGACCCCCCGGAAATCATCACGCCGACAGGCTTGTCCTGATTACTGTATTCCGATGGTCCTGGTTGAAGAGCGGTCCTGACTCAGGACACTGCGGTGTCGTACCCCTGTCCAGCAACTCCGAGGCCGTCCGATCGATGCGGCGTTCAACACATCCTGGCCACAGGTTGGCGTTTGACACCATTCGCAGCTGGTGGGATGAGGGGGCGATTGCTGAGCTACTGGATTAACGGAAGTATCCACCCACTTTTTCTGCACTCAGTCGAGGGCAAACGCACGACGCTCGCCAAATGTTATTTAATCCAGTACAATCGCTGACGGACGCATGACACCGTCTCATGATCAGCCCTGGGGGCTTCCCGACCGGGGCACCGACGGAATCTTCCCGTCGGTGCGTCTCATGGGATCAGAACACAGCGCAGCCTCGCTGTTGCCTCCCTCTCGCTCCTCATCCGTCGCGTTCGGATCGTCCGTCTTGCTCTCCCGAGCGCGAGACCGCCCGAGGAGCGACAACGCGCCTCGTAAGCCAAAGCATGGTGACAGTATGGACCCATGTCTAGGATCATCACGTAGGGGGGAGCTTCCCTTCAGCCCACGTCGTCCGGTCGCAATTAACAAATCACAAGCAGCGCCACCGAGGAAAATGTCCATTTCCCACGTGAGGCCTCCAGGATCACTGCGCAGCGTAGGACAGAGACCACATGGCGCCCAACCACATCGATACAACACGCTGGGGCGCTCCTCGCATAATCAGTCCGTCGGTCGGATCCTACTGCATTTGCTCGTGGGACCCAGCTGCGACAAGTGCGACCGGCTCCAGACTACTTCAACTGCCAGACAGCATGGAAGACCTCCCAGCCTGGGAGGTCTTCCATGCTGTCTGGCAGTTGGACGGTGGCTGGGAGTCCCAGCCACCGTCCCACGGGGCCTTTCTCCGGTCAGCCATGCCCCGCGTGCGTTCAGTTCAAACGCCACCAGCACGACGCGCCTCGTCTCGGGATCAGCGCCCCTTTCGAAGGTCTCCTTTGCGATCTCCGCCCGATCTCCGTGCCCTCCCGCCCTCTCCCAAGACCCCAGCACCCGCGGAATGGTGACCCACCGTCTCCCTTTGCCCCCTCGCGTCTCCTGACTTGCCGGATTAGCCCTCGGCTCCGCATCTCATTCGGCAATTCGCCCGCCTTCGCCTACCCAAGCTCCTCTCCTCCACGTCCCCTCCCCCCTTCCACCATGGTCCAGGTCGCCACCATGCTCGCGGCGCTGGCCGTCGCGGCCACGCTCGCGGACGCGCACCCGGGTCAGCACCACGCGCGCTCGCTCGTCGAGGTCGCCAACTCGCAGCTCTTCCGCGCCAACGCGCACCGCTCGCTCGCGGCTTGCGCCAACTCGGGCGAGCTGCGCAAGCTGCAGCAGCGCGCGGCGGCGCGCCGCCTCGAGTCGCTCGCGTCGCTCCAGCGCGAGCGCCGCCGGCTCGCGGCCGCGGACGTGATCGCCAAGGACCACAAGTCGACGCTCACGGGCGTGACGCCCACGGCGTTCGACGCCGTCGCGCTCTTCGGCGCCACGCCCAAGTGCGTGCTCGAGCCCGAGGTCACGCAGGGCCCGTACTACGTCAACGGCGAGCTCATCCGCCAGGACGTGCGCGAGACGCAGGCCGGCGTGGACCTCTACACGCAGCTCCAGTTCATCGACGTCAACACGTGCGAGCCCGTGCCCGACTACTACGTCGACTTTTGGCACTGCAACTCCACGGGCGTGTACGCCGGCGTGGTCGCCGGCGGCAACGGCGACAGCAGCGACCTGAGCAACATCAACACCACGTTCGCGCGCGGCCTGTACCCGACCGACGAGGACGGGCTTGTCCAGTTCGTGACCAAGTTCCCGGGCCACTACACGGGCCGCACGACGCACATCCACATCCTGGGAAGCCACGGCGGCGCCGTGCTGCCCAACAACACGTACTCGGGCGGCGGCGCCGCGAGCGTGGGCCAGATCTTCTTCGACCAGAGCCTCGTGACCGAGGTCGAGAAGACGGGCGTGTACGCGACCAACACGCAGACGCTCACGACCAACGCGCAGGACGGCATCTTCGCGCAGGAGGCCGCGTCGGGCTTCGACCCGGTCGTCGAGTACGTGTACCTGGGCGACAGCGTCGAGGACGGCATCTTCTCGTGGATCTCGGTCGGCGTCGACACGACCATCTCCAAGACCATCGGCGCGGCCGCGACCTGGACGGCGAACGGTGGTGTGGCCAACGCCGGCGGGGCCGGCGGACCGGGCGGCCCCGGCCAGGGCGGCCCGCCGGGCGGCGGCAACGGCTCGTTCCCGGGCCCGCGCCCCAACAGCACGACGGCCGCGCCGGTCGCCACCACGGTCGCGCCGGTCGCGACTACCGTGACGCCGGCCCCCACCTCGGCGTGCAAGTAAAACGCCCGAGGCGCTCGCTGATGCGAACGCGAGCGGCACACCATCGTCCCGCCGCGCTCGCAGACCGGTACCCAGCGTATTTTTGCATTTTCCCGTTTTTGTTCTTTTCTCCTTTGCCCTCCTTTTTCGACTTTAAAGAAAATGCGAATGTTTTTGATGGCTCCTTGTGTTCCATTTGCACGGTCTCGCTTGGCTGTTCCTCGGTATCTTTATGCGTTGTGCTGTTGGGACGTCGTACGCTCCAGGCAGAGTCTCCACTTCACCAACGCTGGGCGCGCGCAGACGTCGCGAAATAGACCAAACGCGATGCTACACCGTGGGTCCCGCTCCATTTAGCACGCGCTGACACCAGCCGCTTGGCTCGATTTCCTGCCTCCATCGCTTGGTTTGACTGCCTTCCACTCCATTCTCCGACTCACGCACCACCAGGCAGGATGCAGCTCTCCAAGATCATTACGGCGCTCAGCGCCTCGCTTCTCGCGCTCGTGGCGCTCCAGACCGACGTCGTCGAAGCCCACGGCGTCGCCAGTGAGCGCTACCTCCACGACTCGGGCGCTCGAGCACTATCCGCGCGGGCCTCGCTGGACAAGTGCAAGAACGCCGACCACGCGCGTGCGCTCGAGAGCCGCCTCGCGCAGCGGCGGCTCGCCAAGGTAACCGAGCTCCGCGCGCAGCTGCTGCAGCAGCGCCAGCTTCGCCGCCTGGACACCGCCGAGATCGCGGCCAAGAGCCACCGCGGAAACGCCTCCCAGATCGAGGAGCCACGCACAATCTTTGGCGCGACACCAAAGTGCGTGCTGCAGCCCGAGACCACGCAGGGTCCGTACTACGTCAAGGGCGAGCTCGTGCGCTCGGATCTCCGCGAGACGCAGCGCGGCGTGGACCTCCACACCGAGATCCAGGTCATCGACACGACGACGTGCGAGCCCGTGGACAACCTGTTCCTCGACTTTTGGCACTGCAACGCCACGGGCGTGTACTCGGGCGTCGTCGCGCAGGGCAACGGCGACGTGAACGACCGCGCGAACCTCAACGCGACCTTCGGCCGCGGCGTCTCGGCGACCAACGCCGACGGCGTGGCCTCGTTCACGACCAAGTTCCCGGGCCACTACGCCGGACGCGCGACCCACATCCACATCGTGGGCAGCGTCAACGGCACGGTGCTTGACAATAACACCTACGTCGGCGCCAGCGCCGTCCACGTCGGTCAGCTCTTCTTCGACATGGATCTGGTTGAGGCCGTCGAGGCCACGGAGCCGTACGCGAGCAACGACGCGGTGATTACCAAGAACTGCGTCGACAAGATCTTCCAGCAGTCGACCGCCGGTGAGTTCGACCCGGTGGTCAACTACGTGTACCTTGGTGGGACCGTCGAGGATGGGATCTTCTCGTGGATCACAGTCGGCGTGGATACCACCGCCGGACTCCCAGAAGTTGGAGCTGCAGCGACGCTCACTGCAAGCGGAGGCGTGGCCGCGTCCGCGGACAAGCCGCGCACACGTCCTGAGGACGGCCACGACCACGGGCACGGCCGTGGAGACAGCGGTGTTCCCAAGGCGCCGGGCCCGAAAGTTGACGGCGACGACGGCGCCGCGCGCAATACGACCACGCAGACGCGCTTGAGCGAGGAGGACGAGCCAAAGGCGCGCAGCGGCGTGTTCTCGTTCTTGTTCTTCGTGGCCAGCGCGTCGGCGCTCGCGGCGATCCTGTACAAGTTCCCCACGAAAAAGGAGCCGCGTAGGATGTACGCACCCATGAACAGCGCGTGAGACGACGCTCAACACGGAGGACAATAAGCACGTTTCGTCATTTCAATTTGTCTTCTTGTACATCGACAGGACGTATCTTGAGGACCACATAAGGCCTTTGAGTCGAGCGTCGTACAATTGCGGGATACAACCTCTAGCTCGTTTTCTTCCAAGAGGCCGCGCTGGTAGCACAGAATCCCGCGCTCTGTGTCGTCGATGCGAAGCACCCAAGAACTCGATCCCACAGAAGCCCTAAGCAGGGGCAACCTCGATCATCAGTGCCATCCAACGCCGACGCAGCTGGGAGCGTCGATTGAGACAGCGCCTTGTTGGGTGCCAACACTATCGAGAGCTGTTTGGTCCGCATCTCCTGAGCTCGCTGGGCCTCGCGCTTCGCCCACGACTTCGGCGACCAGTCCAACAAAATGTTCACCTTCTCCGGCGTCACCTCACAACCAAAGTAATCGACCACGCGCTTCTTCGGATCCAGCTGGGTCTTCGGCGTCATGTAACGAGCCATCGTCACCAGGTCACGACGGCTCAGCGCCGTGTACTCGTCCGACGGGTCAGCGAGTGTCCACTTGCCGTCTTGGATGGCCGAGTACGCCGTAAACTCGTTCGGTAAGTTCATGCGAGCAAGGCGAGCGGCGGCTTTGTCGAGCAGCGAGGCGATCGTGTCGCTGGGATCGGCGTGGAGAGCGATGACGACTTTGTATTGACCGATGACGAGCGCGAGAAGCCGCATGGTGATTGTGGTGATCTTTGCTATTGCTTGAGAGGTATTGTGGTCGCTGAAAAATTGCGGAGTGACTCAGGCGAGTCCATCGAGGGGAGTGTGAGAGAAGCACGGTCAGTTCATTCTCAGAGAATGAAGAGATTGATGTGCGTGTGAGAACAAAGCATCGTGCGGCAAGAGAGGTTGTCGAGCCCAAAAGATCCGCCTGGCAGCAAAGCAAGAAAGTACGTGTGAGCGATTCGCCAATCCTGTCCCATCGCAGATTTCGTACCGTCCACTGATTGGCTGATGCATCTGTCCCTCGTGTCCCGAGTTGAAGTTTGAACCCGTCCGCAATCTGGGACTGTGACCTATGGCCACCACCACAACGATGGAAAACACACCCATGGTGGCCACCTCCGCGCGCGACGCCGACGCTGATGAATCACCAACCATGCTCGCTGTGGATATCCACACATGCGCAACGAACACGCCTTCTCGTGCGCCACCGGCGGCCCCCATCTCGGCATCAATCGACCAACAGGAGACCACCAACGTCCATGTCGCCCACGTGCGCTGCGTCGACGGTGATGACCACTTGAGACTGCGGCTCCAGATCTGCGGCGACCACAAGACCTTCTTCCGCGCCGTCACGGAGAAGCTGGACAAGCTGCGCCATCGTCTCCAGATTCTCGCGTATCAAGCTGCTATGGATGCTGCAGGCACCGCGTCGGACTTGCACGGGAACCGCGCCCGCAAGCAGCGCAACAGGCTCGATCCGCGCCACGCGCAGTCGGCGCGCGTGAGCGTACGCTTCTTCACAGCAACAGACGAGGAGATCGTGAATAAGTCTACGACCGTGGGGGACGCGCTCTCGCGCACTGCGCGCATCGCAATCGGTGACACAACGTACGTCGTGCTGCGCAATCAACCCACTGTCGAATGCGTCGCGGTGGTGAGCCCCGTGCTCGCAGGTATCGCGCTTGTGCCAGTGCCAGAGGCAGAATTTTGCTCGCCCGACGAGTGCGCGTGGCGCTGGTATCGTTTGGACAGCACCAGCGGCCATGAGTCGTTTGTGTGCGGCACGCGACGCTACGTACCCACTGTCGAGGACGTCGGGTTTTGCTTCCGCGTCGAGTGCCACGCACCGTTGATGGACTCGCGCTTCGCCCACGAGAGCGCAGCTACGACCATGACAACGCCCGTGGTGTGCGGACCAGACCGATCGATGTTTAGCGAGCGACGACGACTCGGCGCGACGCGAGCGAGCGATGACGGAAGCGCGTTTCGCGTGATGACGTACAACGTTCTTTTCGAAGGCTACACGAGCTCGCTGCAGGCCAAGACCGAGATCTTCCCGTACGCCAAGCACGAGGTGATGGAGGAGATGTACCGCATGCAGCTAGTCTTCCAGGAGATCGACGAGTCGAACGCCGACATTGTCTGTGCGCAAGAGATGGGACGGAACGCGTTCCACTCGTTCTTCGCGCCAATGCTCCAGCCGCTCGGGTACCACGCCGTCTACACGGGCAAGACCGGGACGACCCACGAAGGCTGCGCTGTCTTCATCCGCACCGACCGCTTCGAGATCGTGGAGGAGCGCGAGCTCGCGGTGTCGACCGAGGCACTGGCCTGTGACGATCCTGGCATCGTCGCGCTGCTTGAGAGCTACCCAGAGCTCCGCAAGGGGCTCGAGAAGATCCCGTCGATCGCGCAGCTGCTGGTGCTTCGTGACCGCCACCACGATCCGCCGCGACACGCCTTGCTCGCGAACACGCACTTGTTCTACCGCGAAGACGCCGACATGATCCGCGCCGTGCAGGCCATCGCGACCGTGCGCGCGATTGAACGCCGCCACGCCGAGCTCGCACGCGCCGGCGACGTCGCCGTCGTGTTCTGCGGCGACTTCAACGCCGTGCCCGACTCGGCCACGGTCCATTTCTTGCTCGACGGCGCCGTGGACGCGTCGCATCGCCACTGGCAGGAGCTGCGCGACTTTCGGTGGGTGCGTACAAACCGCAACAGCAGCGGCAACTCCACCACCACCACAAAGTCCCCTGAGCGCCCTCACGATCGCTCTGCACACGATACGATCGCGCACGCGCTCGCGCTCGAGAGCGCGTGCGGCATCCCCGAGTTCACCAACTTTGCCGGCTCGTTCGTCGCGACGCTCGACTACATTCTGCTCGGCCGTCGTACGCTGGAGGTCGCGCGGCGCTTCCCGCTCTTCTCGCGCGCGCAGGTGAGCGCCGAGGTGGCACTGCCGGCGACGGCGTTTCCGTCGGACCACATCTCGCTCATCGCGGACCTGCGGTGGCGAACGGACACCGAATTAGGCTCAGAAAGCGCCTAGAAGACTTAGATGGTTATACACGTTGAGCAGAACATGGAGACGCGTGTGTAGTCGTCGGGGGAACGCGGCGTCGCGCCAGCTTAGTTTCCCCTTGTCGCTTGATAATGAACAATGAAAGATCTCGCTCATTCCACTGGAGTTCCGCCTTCACGCATAGTCGTTTTCCCCTCAGAGTGCTACTGTCGAGCTCCAAACACCAAACACGCGAGCAACGTGGCCTCGAGCCGCTGCGGGCCCTGGCTTCTACGATGATGATGAAGCACAATAGCGTCAACAGCTCGAACACCTGAGCCGTCGCAGTATTCAGTGACGACACACCGCTCAAGCATGCGGCACACTGCTTCGTAACTGCAAACAATATGCTGGAGCCTGCTGCAGACGAGGTTGCGTGCATGAAAGCCTAGACCATAGGAGGGCCGACTTTTCCACCCCTTGGGAGTTTGTATTCTGCTCATGAGCTCGCTGATTACCGATTACCGTCGGCGGCGTCGGTGAGGGCTTCGACTCCGACTTCTGCTGCGCCTTCGATCACTGTTATCATTGTGGCGGTGCGACGTCCGTTCGCGTGTTCGCGATCGGGATCGTGACCGAGAGAGCGGTCGATCCTGTCGACTTGGCCGCTGTCTCTTCCTAGTCGTTTCATCGTCGTCGTGTTCATCGTGGCGACGGTAAGTGCGGTCGCGGTGTTTCTCCTCGTGCTTTGTGTGCTTGGCCTTTTTCCGCTTCCGCTTCTTGCTCGATCGGTCCTCGCTGGAGTCGCTGCTGCTCGAACTTTCATCGCTCGACGAGTCATCGCGGCGATGTACCTTCTTCTTGGACTGCTTGCGTAGCTTTTTCAGCAGCGCCTTCTTCTCTTTCGTAGACAAGCCCGCAATGTACGCCTTCTCGGCATCCGCTGACTCATCTATTACATCAGCACCTCACGAGTCAGAAACGCGCTCCTTCAATCCGTTTTCTTAGCGGGCCCGTAGCGCCACGTACCGTCTGACAGCAGGATCTCGTACTCGGGGCCCGCGTTCGCCGCTTGCATCTCGCGCGGCAGCGCGCGCTGCCGCAGCACGAGCTGGCCTTGCTGCTTGAGCTGCGCGACGATCGCCAGCGGGTCTTCCCTCGCCTGGCGCGCCGCGTCGTGCGGGTTCGCGTCGCGCAGCGCGCACTCGCGGTCGCCCGACTGGTGGCCCCACTCGCCGCAGCGCATGCACTTGACGTTGCGCAGCGTGCGGCCCATGGGCTGGAAGTTGACCTTGACGTTCGCGGCGTAGTCGCCCTCCACGGGCGCGTCTTTCAGAAACGGGAACCGCTCGACCTGCTCTTTGATCGTCAGCATCTCGTCCGGGCGGCGCCCCACGTACCGCTCCAGCGGCCGCCGCGCGTCGTCCGCGCTTGGGGGCGCCGAGCGCTCCTCCATCTTGCGGCGAAACTCGCGCACCGCGTCATCTACGTCGTCGGCGCCGCATTAGCATCACATTACAGAGAGCGAGCGCTAGGATACCGTACAGAACGCACCTTCGGTGGCGTCGTGCTCCACTTTCTCGTCCACCTTCTCGAGCCCGGGCGGCGGCGCGTAGAGGAAGCCCACCTGCATCTGCTCGCTGCGGCGCGCGCTCTCGGCGTCGCCGTGGGCCGCCGCCAGCGCCTGGAACTGCTGCGCCTCGCGGTGCTTGCGCACCTCGGCGGCGGCGTCGCGCTCGGCCTGCGCCTGCTGCTGCGCCTTCTGCTCGGCGATCCAGATGCGCTTCTGGTTGCGCGCGTTCGACGGGTGCCAGCCCTTGAGGTTCAGGAACTTCATGCCCGCCATGGCGGCCCCAATGTTTGGTGCTCTTTGGAGCTCTTCGTTTTCCAACGAACGGCGCTTTCAGAATGTGATGAAGGAAACGAACTTAGTACGAACCATCAAACCAATTATTGAGGTGCAATTATTGGGCTTAAGAAGATACAGAAGCACAACACGAAACGACACTGGCAAAGATGAAGGTGGCGGTGGTGGTGATGGCGCCCTACGCGCGGCGCGTGCAGGCGATGGAGAGGAAAGGCGGCGTGAGCTGCGCGCGCACGGGCGCGTTGTTCTCGACCTGGAAGGGCAGCGTCGTACGCAGCGCGTACATGTCCGGGATCAGCAGCGAGAGCGACGCGTCCGAGACGTCGACAGCGACGCGGTGCGAGGCCGTGGCGCCGGGCACGTGGACGAGGATCACGACCTCGCGCGGCTGCGCACCCGGGCGGATCTCGAAGGTTGGTGTCTTGTACGTGTAAGACGCCGAGCTGCTGCGGCGTCGCGACGGCTGCGTGGTCGGAGACGACGCGGCGCCCTTCGCGTCGGTCTGGAGCGCCTTGCAGCGCGAGGCCTGCTCCTTCGAGAGCACCATGCCCTTGTAAAAGTGGCGCCCGAGCGCGTCCTTGAGGTGCAGATCCAGCGAGGCGTCGAGGCGGTTCTGAAGCGAGATCACGTCGCCCGACTTGAGCACCAGGCGGCGCCGCGCGTCGCATCCCTGGATCGCGTAGAGGAAGCTGTTGCCGCGCGACCAGGCCGTGTCCTTCTTGCCTTCTTCGTGCAGGTGAGACGCCATGCTAAACGGATTCTGCTGCGGTAGCAGTAGCATCTTGGCGCCGACAATACGTGACTGGACAGCAAACTCGCCGTTCATGTCGGCGTAGTCGTTGGCGCACGTGAAGATCGCCGGGAAGCCTGCCGCTGCGATCGCGTACAGGTCCGGGAGCCAGCTGAAGAGCAGGTCGAAGCGACCCGAGTCCACAAAGTTGCCAAAGCCCGTGTTATATCCGATGAGCACGGTGTTGTTCGGCGTGCACGCAATCGCGTCCTGGCGCTTCATAAAGTCCGTGAACGTGCCCTGGAGGTGCTTCACCGCGAGGTTCGTGGGCTGCTGGGGCTTCTGCGTGCCGCAATGCTCGTCCGCCTCCGGCCCCACGATCCACAGCGTGATCTGCTTGGACGCGAAAAAGTGTGCGATCTCGAACCAGTAGTCCGTGATGAGCCACACGCGCTGCTCGGCCTTGCGCGTCGCGCCCAGCACGACGACATGGTACTCGTCCGCGCTCTCCATGAGCTGCAGCGTGCTCGCCACGTGGAGCAGCGTGACCGGGAAGCTCAGCGCGTCGAGACACGACGGATCGCGCTTCGCGACCTCGACTAAATCCGTCGTCGCGTCGCTCCGCGAGCGCAGGAAGCCCTCCCAGCCCGTCGTGAGGTCCGCGCGGTGCGCCGCGTTGTTGGAGGCCTTCGGCGCCGGCGGCAGCGGCGCGAACTGCTTGGTCTCGAGCCAGCGGAACGTGCCGCTGTACATGCCGTCGCCGCGCGGGTCCAGCTTCAGGTCCTTCGTCTTCCCCTCGAGCTCCGGCGCCTTCGTGGCGCGCGTGGGGCCCGCATGCGCGGCCGCTGTCGTCGCGGGCTTGGCGGTCTTCCCCATCTTTCTAGTGTGAAAATGGAAAGCTCCGATTTGTCAACCTTGAAAGGTCGCACAGAACCAGCATCGCTGCAGAACTAGACGCATGATTCGGTTAAATCACGATATCCACCGACCTGCCCCACTCGTCGGCATCTGATTGGCTACAACCTATCTCTATTATTCACCAATGAAAAAATTTTGTACCAGAAAAAGTGGCACACTTTCCCGTTTGAACCATCTCACTTCGATCCCTGAATATGCAATGCTTCCCTTGATAGTTGCAGAATGCGGGCCGCTTCCTCTCCGTTCCCCGCATCTGAAAGGGGGCGGTTATCGCCGCCTGGGCCCAACGTGGGAAAATCACTCCAAGGCTCAACACGAGCTCTCTTCCCTCTCGAACCCTCCGCGCGCGCCGCCCCGCCCCGCGCGCCCCACGCCCCACAGCGACCCGAGAGCCCGCGCGCCGCACGCGCCGTGTCTCGCTCTATCTGTACGTGTCGTTTTCGTGCGTCGCGTCTTTGTGGGCGTAGTTGAAGCTCGCGCGAAAGAAAGATCCCGATGGCCGACACCGGACGGCGCCGCATGGGCGCAGCCGCGGCCGCGAGCGGCGTGCCGCCCGCGGGCGTGCGCTCCCCGCCGCAGTACCTGCCACAGCCGACGCCGCAGCAGCAACAGCAGCAGCGCTACGCGCGTCCGGCGGCGCGCGGCCCGCCGCGCACGCCGCCCGTGAACAGCAACGCCAAGATGGGCATCAAGAGCGGCATGACGGTCGAGGACCTCAAGCGGCTCACGCAGCAGCGCATGCAGCAGACGCAGGCGGCCGCTGCCGCCGGTGGGGGCGACCCGCGCCCGGCGACACCCACGGCCGCGCAGACGAATGTGCCCGGCACCAGCGGCGCGCCTGCTGCCCCCACGCCGACGTTGAACATGGCGGCGGTCCACGCGCATGCGCCGGGCGGCCCCGTCGCGAGCGTGCCGACGCCCACGCCGATCGTGCCCAAGGCGGGCATGTCGGTGCAGGAGCTCAAGCAGCTCACGTCGCTCCGTCTCGCGTCGCAGAACGTGCCGCGCCACCAGAGCGAGATCACGGGCCTCGTGAGCAAGGCCGTGCTCTCGAACGCCGCCAAGTCCCACTACCGCGAGAGCCTGCGCAGCTCGCTGACGCCGAGCACGACGCCGAAGCGCACGAACATGGCGACCACGCCCGTGCGCAACAGCATGCACGGCGGCCCGGACAACTCGTCGTCCCCGCCAGAGTACGACCCGATGGCCGGCCGCCACAGCCTGCCCAGCCGCCCGATGGGCATCCCGTCGATGCGCGGCAACGACGTCGACCTCACGCGGTCGTCGGACTTTGGGCTCCACTCGGTGAACCAAATGCGATACAGCTACTCGGGCCCAGACGACTTTGAAGACTCGGACTCGTCGGACGAGGCCGAGTTCACGCGCCACTCGCTGGACCTCGGCGAGGAAAGCAAGTACAGCTTCGATGATGTGCGTTTCGCTGCGATTGTGATATGATGCTGCCGGATTCCACATGAGGGACTGATGTCATTTGTATGTATGGACAGTTTGCGAACAAGCTCTCTTTCCGTGAAGACTCGTTCCCGCCGCCGCCACCGGCCGACGCGAATGGAGGGTTTGTGGCCACTTCGTTGCCGTCGTGGTCGCCGCCGCCTGCGCGATCGAAGAAGCTGGAACAGCCGTCGCAGCCGGTGCGCTAACTTGCGTCTCCCGTGTGCTTGATCCCAGTGATTCATCTCTGACTGATATGACTTTATATCTTATAGGTTTCGTTCTACAGTCAGCATCCGACGTTCTTTTCGCAGCAACAGTCCAAGGAAGACACTAGCCGTGACCAGAACGCGGTGATCGCGCCGCCGCCGGGTCTCTCCCGTCGCCCGTCGATGACCGTGCCCTGGCAGGTCGCGGAGGCGGTTTTGAACACGCCGCAGACTACAACAGGTCGCAAGACCGTCATGTCGCCCTCCAGCTCAGCGGACGGAAAGTCGGAACCTGTGACATCCAACATGTTTGCCAACCCGATGAAGTCGACGGATCGAAGAAACGAAGGTCTCAAATCTGGAGCTGCTGAGGTCGCAGCGGAGCTGAGCATGCTCGCACTTTCGCGCCAGCGCAGCGGAGCGCCGCCGCCAGCACCTAACACAACAGCTCCGGCTATGCTTGGCACATCCCCTCCTGGCGGTAGCGCCGGCCCGCGACGTGGTAGCTTCGGAAACGCTGCAGAATTCTTCAAGTTCCGACGTCGCAGTAAGAGCCGACTGGAACTCGCGCGCGACATCGCCGCGAGCAACGCGTACATGGAGGGTGGCAACTTCCCGAATTACGGTGCGATGGGCAGTGGACCCGGCTCGAACGGTGGTACGATGCCCGGTATTGATGAGAGTGGCGACATTCAAGAAAACTTCTCCGTTGTTGCAAACGCCGACACGAGTGACGATGAAGACTACGGGGGCAGTGAAGGTGGAGGCAGTTTCGTGTCGTTCTACAATGCTGCGGGTGTTGGTAAAAGTCGCGACCTCAGCGGTTTGTCGAGCCTGTCCATTCCTCCTCCGCCGCCGCCTCCGTTGACGGATGACGAAGACGATGCCTCAACGACATCCTCATCGCGTGGCCTGCCGATGATGAGCCCGAACGGAGTCCGATTGAGGAAAGTGGCGGAGATGGCTCGGCGCGGCAGCCTTAGTACCGAAGACAAGACGCGAGTGAAGGACGAGATTATTCAGAGCTCTCTTGGTATCGGTGCGAGTAATGCTGCGCGGATACTCACGGCCAAGCCGTCTAATGGCGCTGCTCCTGCCGCTGGTGAGCGTCCTCCCGTCACCGTGGCTACGACTGCGCCACCGCCGGGTTTCCAGCGGTTGGGTGCGACGCCGCCTCGAGACACCCCGAAGGCCACAGCCACCAAGACGCTCCCGTCAGGCATCGTGCGGACTGTGTCGTCGGGTATTGCGGCACGATCACCGCCGAAGCCATCCACAATGATGAGCCCGACAACAGCAGCATCCCGAAAGGCGCTGAGTCCGACGGCTCAAGGCAACGGAACGCTGGAGGAACGCCTCGCGGCGGCCGCTCAGCGCGTCGCTGACTGTGTGTCGAAGGGCGACATGGTTGCGTTCCAGGATGCCATGAGCGAGCTCGACAAGATCCGCAATGAAGCCAACGAGAAGATGCTGCGCGGGTGATCTTGCCGTCCCACATTGTGTCGGCCACAAGTCGAGCTTACTGCCGGAAAATCTTCTACGCCAGCTCTCGCAATTCTATCTCGCTGCTCTCTCACTGTCCAGCATGAAACATTAAAACCAGACGCAGAAACGTGAAAGATGGAGCAGAAAACAAAACCCCAAAACGAGCGGCGTCCACACCATGGAAGTCTGGGCGTCGTGTTCTGAAAACAAACCACCACATTGTGCTTTTATAGAGCTTGGACACCACTGACCATACGCACCCGAACTCCAGAAACAGTAATATCGAGAAACCCGTACCAAAAAGCAGTGTTACGTCGTGGTGCTTCTACAACAGAATCTTGTACTTCTCAGTGGACGGCACCTGGTTCACGACGAGGCGGCCGTCGTACGACACGCTTGCAAAAATCCACGAGTCGGTGGCGCCCCAGGCGACGCTGTACACCGAGTCCTCGTGGTCCTCGTAGCTCTTGATGCGCGTGTCGACCACGTCGTTGCCTGCGGCGGCCTCGTTCATGAGGTCCTGCTCGTCCAGCTCCACGATGGGCGCCGAGGAGATCGAGGACACGCGCCAGAGCGCGAGCGTCGAGTCGGAGCTCGACGAGAGCACGAGCTGGTCGTGGAAGCGGTTGTAGCGCACGCCCTGGAGCCAGTGCGAGTGCGCCGGCAGCGCGAGCAGTGGCTTGTTGGCGCGACGCAGGTCCCAGAAGCGCAGCTTGCCGTCCTCTCCGCCGCTCGCGAGCGTGAACGGCTTGTTCGGGTTGTAGTCAAAGTCGAGCACGCGCGGCGCGTGCGCGTCCTCGACGATGAACGCCGTGGCGTTGGCGCGCGTGTCCCACGTCTGGATCGCCGCGCCGCTCGCGAACGACACGTACTGCGCGTGGTGCGGATCCCACTGGACGGCGCCCACGTCCTGCGTGGCCACGTCCACGCGGTCCTGCTGGCGCAGCGCGCCGCCGCTTTCTTGGAGCTCCCACAGGAACACGCTCTTGCCGTGCACGCTCGCGACGGCCGCATCTGCCTCGGAGCTGTCGGGCTTCCACACGACGCGCGAGGGCGGCGCGGCCTGCGTGGGCAGCGTCGCCACCTCGCGCAGCGGCGCCGCCGGCGGTGCATCCTCGTTGCTGCTGGCCTCCAGCGGGTCGTCCAGCGCGTCCATCGCCCACAGCGTGGCCTCGGCGCTTTCGCCCTTGCGCTTGCCGCACGTGAAGAGCAGCGACGCCGCGAACGGCGACGGCGCGAGGTGCTGGACCTGCCCCGTGGGGTGCGCGTATAGGCGCATGAGCTTCGCCTCGTTCGCGCCGCTGTCGTACTCGACCACGTGGATCTACGCGCAGAAAGCGAAGGCTATTGAGTTGACCATGTTTCAGTACAGTGGAGAGAGCGAGATCGTACGTGGTTGTCGCCGTGGAGCGCGGCCGTGCCAAGCACGAACTGCGAGCGCGTCTTGTCCGCGACCAGCGCGTCCACGCAGCGCGTCTAACCCAAACCGTCGACAGAAGCGCACACAAACAATAGACAGCGTTAGACCCGATCCAGCATGACGGGTGCACCACGCCAGAAGAATCCTACGGGCTTGCGCGTCGCGTAGGAGCACACCGTCGCGCCGAACATCTTTTCGCCTAGTGATGGCTTGCTTCAAGCCGAGGGGACGGCATCTTGGAGCACATGCTTGTATGTCACAACGTATATAACCTCATTTTAAGGACGTATACACCGCTTGAATGACGTGTCACTATGGTAATCTAGTACATCGGGCAACTCGGTTGTCCACCATTTTCGAGAACATCCCGAAGCATGGCGGACGCGGCGGCGACGGACGAGGCGCGGCTCCAGGCCGAGGGCTTCAAGGCCGAGGGCAACGCGCTGCTGGCGGACAAGCAGTTCCGCGCGGCCGTGGACATGTACTCGCGCGCGATCGAGCTGGACCCGGACAACGCCGTGTACTACAGCAACCGCTCGGCCGCGTACCTCGCGCTGGGCGACGAGCGCGGCAACGCGCTGCGCGACGCCGACAAGTGCATCGCGCTGCGGCCCGAGTGGTGGAAAGGCTACAGCCGCAAGGGCGCGGCCGAGCACGCGCTCCAGCGCTTCGACGCCGCGCGCGCCACGTACCAGCGCGGGCTGCAGCTGGACCCGGACAACGCGTCGCTGCTGCAGGCCGCCGAGGACGCGTACAACGCCGGGCAGGAGCACTCGAAGCGCCTGCGCGAGGCCGCGCGCGCCGCGGAGGAGCAGCGCCGCCAGCGGGAGCAAGAAGAGGAGGAGAAGAAGCGCCGTGCCGCGGAGCAGGCTGAGGCCGAACAGCAGCCCGCGCTCAAGCCGATCCAGGCGGACGTGAACGACGAGGACGCGCTGCTGGCCGAGTTCATGTCCGAGGTGCAGGAGCTCGAGGAGAACGCCAACTGCATCAAGAAGGACGAGCCGCCCGCGGAGCGCAAGCCCGTGGACTTTGGCGACTCGGAGGGCCAGCTCGCGCGGCTGCTGCAGGACCACTACCAGTGGATCAACCTCAACCCGTTCCGCGTGCTCATGCTCGAGATCGACGCGACCGAGGAAGACATCAAGCAGCACTACCGCAAGGTATGGATGGCTCCTGGAACGGATTGTGTTGGCGGTGTCTAGTCGATGTGTAAACTTCCTGATTAGATTTCGACGCTCGTGCACCCAGACAAGTTTCGCCACCCCAAGGCGCGAGAGGCATTCGAGCGTACGTCTTTCCTATCCACTGACAGCTCTCTCGTCTCCAGTGACTCATTTTTTTGTGCTGTGTTGTGAATGGCAGAGGTCACGAAGGCGCACGACACGCTACTAAATGAGGACCGGCGGAAGACGTACGTGCGGCTTATCACCAACACACTCGAGCGCGTCGACAAGGAGCGCCGCCAGAAACTGAAGAAAGGCATCAAAGAGAGCGAGCTAGGCGACCTCAAGGATGAGCAGGACAAGGCAGTGATCAAGGCGTTCGCAGAGATGGAGCACCGGCGCCAGAACATCGAGAAGCGCGAAGCTGCGCAGAAGCGCCGCGAGGCCGAGCAACAAGAGAAGCAGCAGCAGGAGACCGTCGAGATGTTCAAGCGCGAGCGTTCGTGGGCTGAGGAGGACCGCCGAGAGCACCGCGTTGGCAACTGGCGCGACTTCCAGAAAGGAGGAAAGAGACGCAAAGAGCTCGATCCACACAACCGCAAGGAAGAACGCGTACGTATTGGGCGGGGTATTTGTCGACCATCACGCAGCTACTGACTAATTGCTCACTTCTGTGGTGGTGTTGTCCAGGGCGATGAAAAGAAGTTCGGAGTCGCCCAGAACGATCAGTACAAGAAGAACTGGAAATAGAGGGGCCTGAGGCGGCATGTACTTGGCAAGTCGGAACGAAAGAATAAATTACGCTAAAGCTACAGCGAAGATGGCGAACTCTACTTGCTACACGGGACCTCAAGCACCGCAAAGTCTAAACTGCACTGTAGTGCTTGCACTGCACTTGTGTACGCACCTTGTGCCGAACCTCACTCGATGTCCATGCCGTCGTCGCCGCCGTGCGCGTGATGATGCTGAAGCGCCGGCGGGTGGTGGTGTTGATGCTGATGCTGTTGCTGCAGGTATTGCTGTTGCTGAATGTACTGCTGTTGCTGGAGATACTGCTGCTGCTGGAGAAGTTGTTGTTGCTGGAGTAGTTGCTGCTGCTGGAAGTTGTTAGCGTCCTGATACTGTTGCTGCGGATCGTACTGCTGTTGCTGTTGTTGTGCTTGCATAAGCTGCCATTGCTGCTGCTGTTGCTGGTGGATTTGGAACTCATATTGCTGCTGTAGTTCAGGGAGAGCCGCGTCCAAGATCTTCACTGCGTGCATTCGGTTTGGCTCCGATCTAAAATCCACAAGCACAGATCAGTCACACATTACGACCAGGAAGCTTCCGCGCCACAGTATGTACCCGTAGATGGACAACGTGGCCACGTCGGATGCCATATTCGTATTCAGCGCTGGCGCGACGATGTACGTGTTCGTGTGGTCCATAAAGCGCCCCATCGTCTGGCCGTCGTCGCCGTGGAGAAGCGGGAGCAAGTATCGCGGCACGCGGTACGGCGTGAGCTCAGACAGATCGACATTACGCTTGCGCACTTGGTCCACAGACATGCTGTTTGCATCGTCAGCCTGATCATCACTCGCATCGCCTTCATCTTCGTCGCCTGCGAGTGTACTGGTCGACTTCGTCAAGCTGCTTGACCGCATTACGGCCGGCTTGGGTCGCGCCGTGTGGGGCTTCGGAGACACCGACGTCTTCTCCACCGACGGCGCACCCGCGGGCTCTAGTGCGTCTTTAGTACTAGGCGCAGCTATTGCAGCGATCGTATCGCGCGGGCTCCCCGGTTTCGGGACGTGGACGAGCGCTCGCTCGATGGCCTGCGAGTTGGGCAAGAACTCGTTGCCCACGAACGTGAAGTCGATACACCGCGAGCGCGTCCACGACTGCGTCAGCTTTCGCCCATTGAACACGCGCTACATGCACAGACACGCGCAGTTAGACGTCATACCTACCGGATATCGAAGCAACCAAACCGCCATCAACGTACCTTGTTCTGGACGTGGTCACGGAACATGTCGTTGGTGACAATGAACCCGTCGTTTTTGACGGCGTAATCGATCACGTAGAAGTCATCGTGGGCCTACATATGCGCATTCACAGGTCAGCATCGGTACGTCTACCCACCTCCAGAGTCAAGCGCCTCACGCCACGCACGTGAGAGGGCGTGAGCACCACGAGCTCCTCGTCCACGAGGCGCTTGAGCAGCTCCGAGTCGTCGGTGTCCATCGATGCGTTGCCCTTGCTGCCGTCCGCAGACTTGGTATTGAGCCAGAAATTGGGTACGAACGCCACGCAGCGCATAGTGCACTGGCGGGTCGTCTGGAGGTCGCGGAAGAACGAGAGCGCGGCCGCGAGCCGCGGGATCACCCACTCGCCGGACTTCCGAGTCGCGACATTGGCACCGTCCAGCACGATGCACACACTGCGTTTTACGAGACCGCAAGACATTCATCCGAATAGCAGTGACAAGTAGAACGCATATACGTCAGAAGAACGTCCATATTGCATCACAGAGGCGAGATATCGCGTCCGGAAACCACCCCTTCCGCACCTTGTCATCGTCGCCATCGTTGGACTTTTCCGGCTCGGCAGTGGCGGAATTAAACGGCAAACAAGAGATAAACGCTCATGATTGGTCGCCATATGTGCCAAATGCACTTCCTATTGGCTGGATTTCACCAATAATAGCGAATCAGCATCGTGATGCATGCAGTCCCTCGTTTGCAGCCCCTCAATTCGGGACACTTTTCCAGTTGCAGTTGGTGCATGGGATCTGCGGCCAAGCAACTCATCGCTCCCGCAAGACACCGCCACGAAGGAGAGGCCTTGCTTCAGTGTGCGCCAGTGCGTGCCTTAGTTACCATCTAACGTCGAGCTCGGACCGTGAAGACGCGTCCACCTGAATCACTCGGCGTCTGAGGCACGACGACGGCGACGACGACGGCGACGTCGTCGTCTCAGGAGGTGACGACGGAAGTTGGCGGGAACTTTGGTGCGTTTTTGGTGGCGTTGCTCGCGTTTTGGAGGGAGCGCATTTCGTTCTTTTGGGTTCGCGCGGCGCGAGGTTTTTTGTGGAGGAGACGAGGGTTTTGCGGAAAAACCGGTGCAGAAACCGGTGCAACTGCGCGAGGAGCTCACCAGAGTGATGGTCGTTGAATTGTCAAAAGCGCATGGATGTTTATGGGTTTTTTGCTGTGGGTTATGAAGTGGTCTGCTGCTGAAGCAGCAAGTCGCTCCACCAGAGCGCAGACACGAAGGAGAGATTTGGATTCAGTGCGAACCAGCGCGTGAGTTGCGAATGCAGCACACTGTCGTCGAGAACAGAAAGCAACGCTCTGTCATCGCGGGATCGGACGCGGTGATGTGCCCTCCAAGATCACTCGGCGTCTGAGGTACAAGCCGCCGACGGCGACGGCGCGGAAGTCGCATCGCCCGCCACGCTGCCGGCCGCGCTGGTCGTCGTGGGCGTGGTCGTGGGCGCCACACCGGCGCTGCCAGCCGAGGGAACCCCACCGGGCGGCACCGGACCCATGCCCGAGCCCGGGAAGCCCATGCCGCTTCCGCCAGGACCACCGGGGCCGCCACCCATGCCGCTGCCGCCGCCGCCAAAG
>JAMFLL010000808.1:0-25640 GCA_027475725.1 Pythium rhizo-oryzae | reverse complement strand
CTCTTCGCCGTCCTCGAGCTTGAACGTCTTGGTAAGTGCGCGCAGCTGCAGACTCGCACCGGTGTGTTCCTGGACAGTGAGCTCGGCGGATACGGGCTCCACGACCGCCACGGTGGACTGGCGATCCTCGGGGATGTTTAGAACCGTAGTCGCCGTAGGCGTTTCTGGTCCTAATCGAACAGGCGAGCCCACCGATGCGCTGTAGTGGCTCGCGCCGAGCTGCGGGCTCCCCAGTGCGTAGAAACTCGGCGACTGGATCATGTTCGGGCTGCTGGCGAGTGTCATCTTAAACTTCGTTGCGTGTGGCCGCCAGTACTCAAACTGGAAGAGAAAATACCAGGGCTTGCGTACGCCGTACTGCTGTGGCAGCACCTGCTCAAAGTACCAGCCCAGTATCAGCATCAGCAGCGCGTCCAATAGGAGGAATCCGCTCATCGCGCCAGCTGTGGGCACGCCGACAAAGGCCGTCGTGGGACGTCGCCGCGGTCATCGAGTACGCAAAGCCCGTGCCGAGCTGCGCCTCCCGCAGCAGCCGATCGATGGTCAGCGCGAACGCCGTTGCGCCGCGAGCGCGCCGCCGTACTTGCTGCCGTCGAGCTTGGGCCGCACGTCGAAGAACGGGAAGAAGAGCAGCAGCCAGAGCAGCACCGAGAAGATCGCAGCCGAGCGCGACTTGCGGAAGAAGGGCATGAGCGTGTACGCGAACGCGACGATCGCGAGGCTGAGCGTCCAGAACACGAGCGTGACGGTCGCGTAAGGCGTGGTTGGGAACACATTGCCGTACTTGAGCATGGCCGCGAGCACAAACACGATGGGCAGCGAGAGCAGCGTGTTGGTCGCGACCCACGAGACCAGCAGCGCGCTGTTGGAAACGCCCATGATCTTCATCATCTCGCGCATCTTGATCTCTTTCTCGTGGACCATGGCCGCCGTCGTGGACGACACAAACTTGACAAAGCTGAGCAGGAAGAAGAGCCCGATGACGCTTTGTCCGCTGGAGTAGAATGACCGCATCGTGCCGGTAGGCGCGCCTAGATCTGACGCCGAGACGGACGCGAGGTTGACGCAGAGCAGCCGGTTGTCCAGCCCCTCGGCGGCCTCGTGACTCGACGTTTGTGTGGAACCGCGGTCACGCCGCCCGAAGATCGCGTCCAGGTTGGCGAGCACCACGAGCGCGCAGATGAAGAAGAGCGGCAACACGGCCTGCTCGAAGAAGAGCGCGACGAGGCGCCGCACGCAGCAGCACGAATTCCCGGGGGCTTCTCACGGTCGTGGCATGTTCGTGGGCTTTGATGGGGTTCTGTTCGTTCCACAAAAACCGCCAGCACACTTAGAAATGATTGCGGACTGCGTTTCTGTTTTTGTCCTCCACATCCAGATCATCAAACGCAGAAATCCGGTCAGAAAGCTCAGAAACGACAAAAGATCGCGTGCAAGTTGAAGGGGGCGTGGTGAAGCGTGATTGGTGCAGCAAGTGCAACGGGTCCGACAAACGAAACCCGTTGCCGCGCTGACGGGTCATGTGACGCGACCCGAAGTGCACTCCACATACTAATGCTATGCGATTGCGCTGACCCACAAACCCGTAGACCCGTTTCTGCCTGATTTGGGTCGTCTTGGGGGAAATGGGTACACGATTGGTTTCCTTTGCTTTCCCCCGCGCGCACATTTTCCGCGCTCCCACTTTCCGATCTCCTCATCGGCCCACAACACAAGCCGCTTCTCATTTGCTTCTCCTCCGCCTCCGTCGCTTCCCAGCATCAAGATGACGACTCCGCCGCCGCCGACGCCACCGCCAGGCGCCGCGGTGCACGCCGCGCTCACGCAACTCACGGTGCTGCAGCTCCTCTCGTCGTTCGAGTCGGGCCGCGCCGCAGTTTTCGACCGCGTGCTGCGCGCCTTCTTCGCGATCGACGAAAGTTACCGCATCCGCGGACCGACGCGCGTGGTCGACTGGAGCGCGTTCCCCGACGGCCCCGAGCTCTGCCTCGTGGACGCCATTGGCTTCCTCGGCGACGTCGACGCCGCGGACGCCTTGCTCGATGAATGGCACGACGACGACCGACGCGAACTGCTCACCAAGATCGGCTACACAGCGGCGGGCAAGGGCCACATCCACATGCTCGAGTGGCTCTGGCGCCGCGCCGCCGAAATTCCCGTCGTCACGGACTCGGGGCTCTTCGGGCTCGTGCGCTACGCAGCGCAAAACAGCCAAGTCGGCGTGTTGGAGTGGATGGATGCAAAGCTCGGGCGGTGCAACACCCGGCTGGCGATGACGGACTTGGCGTTTCGTGACGTCTCGATGCAAGGTGCCGTCCAGTCCCTGCGCTGGCTCGCCGCACGCGGCATCCTCCCGACCGCCCAAGTCGTCGCCGACCAGTGCGTGGGGTTCGCGATCGCCAAGGGCCACCGAGACGTCATCCAGTTCTTCATGGAGGCGACTTCGTTCCGACTCAGCCAGGTCAACGTCGAAGCCGTCGCGCAAGCGCTGGCGCAGCAGCGCCTCAAGAGGGACGACCGCGTCCGTGAAGTGTTCGTGTGGGCTATCGGTGAGCATCACATGCCCTTCAACGCGATTACCGTTCGAGCGCTCATCTTCGCCGGTCTGTTCAACACCGCTCGACTGCTCCTCTCGCTTGGCGGTCAAGCTCGTCCGCCGCTCCCAAGCCACATCCTGTTCGCCGAGTACGCGACGAGACTGCTCGACCTGGACAAGTCGAGCGCTGTCGCCTTCATCCTCGACCACTTCGACGTTCGTGATGCTGAGATGTTCGCTCAGGTCATCCGCCATGACCACTCGGACGCTGTTGTCGCGGTCGTCCGTGAGCGCGCGATTGCTGCCGCCTAGTGGATGATGCCAAGCGAGGTCGCATCTGCTTTGAACATCGCGCAGCACAAGATCACCAGCGACGAACGCACCAGTCCAGTTTATGATTCCCTTCCTCCTTTTACCCTAACGTCAGCCGTTCAATAAAACTTATGCCGCTTTGTTGCGGTCCAGTCATCTCTCGGAGACAGTCCCGTCACTCATGTGTGCAGCACCACGAAGCCGAGAAGGACACTCAAGAGATGTGGTTAATCACTACACCGTTGATTAGAGATATGCACAATCTGCTGGAACCACACGTCAATACGACACACAGGCACGGGGCATACCGCTCGCGCCCTTCCATTCGAACACGAACGCGCTCTCGCTGCAGCCGCTAGTCTATCTGCTCTTGTTTCACGAGGAGGTACGCGTAGTCGTCGGCCAGCCGCGTCAAACTGGGTTCCAGCGACGTGTCGCTTACACTGTACGACTGGATGTAAAGCTGCTGCAGACCGGTCTCGAGCGCCTTGACAGTCGGATGCAGCGCCACGGCACCATGATCGGTAGTGTCGTCGTCGCCAACGTGGCTCCCGTTGAGCTGCACGGGAAAACGAGCCGCTCGCGGCGCTCCTCGCTCCCGAACGCGTCACACACGAGCGCGACCTGACGCTCGTCCAGCTTAGTGCACGCGTCGTCATCCAGCACGTAGTGGACGCGCTGACGCAGCGCCGCGACGTCGTTGCGGCTCGGCTCGTTGTCGAGGCGCCCCAGTCCGTCGAGCCGCTCAGCGGCAGCGGCGACGTGAGCGAGTGGCTTGACTGGCTGCACTCCGCGCGCCTCGGTCGCTCTTCCTTCAAGGTAAAACGACAGCAAGGATAACGCGATGGCCTCCAACAGCATGTAGATCGTCGGACGAAAGCGTGAACACGAGCATGGAGGTCTGCGCACTTGCATGCTTGGTGAACCGACGCGAGTAGAGGTAGGTCATCGGGATCAGGCACAACGTGTGTGCAAGCACCAGCAGGATGAGCGCGCCGACCTCCTCGGCCCCGGAGAGCTCGCGGCGTGATGCGGGCACGGCTATCAACGTGGCGACGACCGAGGAGAAGACGACAGCGAGGTCGTGGATGAAGTTGGATGTCCAGTACGCCGGCAGCGACATGCCCGCGATCCACTGGAGAGAGCGTGCGTCCTGGGTCGGGTCTTTCTCACGCACGCGAACGCGATCACGGCCGCCGGGATAAACGCGAATGCCAGCATGACGATCATCCCGAGCACAAACGCATTGAGCGCGACCTGGAGCTTGGTGCCGTTGCGCTGCATGCACATGAACTATAGCGCCGCTCAGTCGCGATGACCTGGTCCGCTGGAAGCGGACACATGCTACACGCGTCAAGCTCGCTCGAGGTAGAAGACCAGCACGGAGAACGCGATGGGCTCGAGCAAACTGGGGAGCGTCGGCGCCAGCCCCACGTCAAAGTCCAGCCCGGCGTGCTGGAATCGCAACGCGCCGGGCTGCTTGGTGTTTGGTGTAGAGCCGGATTGGTCGCCGGCACCATATAGTCGGCCGTGATCTTGGGCTGCGGCCACGCGTTCCGCTGGCCCTGTGTGGCGAAGCTCGTGGCGTAGTCGGGGGAGAAGCTGGCGAACTGGATCTCCGGGATCGCGGCCAACATAGATGAGGAAGACCGGTGGGACGCCGATCGCGTTCTCGAGCGATTTTTTGTCGCGCTTGGAGATCCACCAGCGCTTGACCAGCTGCGTCTTGCCCTGTGAGGCGACCGACGGCGTCGACGTGAGCGGTGTGCTTGGCGGTGAGTCGCTCCGCCGCGGCGGCGTTCTTGTCGTTGTCGTGATGGTCTCCGGCATTGACGACCCTAAAGAAAACTTGAGTTTCGTGGCCGAGATGCCGTACTCGCAGATGCTCAGCTTTGGCGACCTCGCGCCGGGATACCCGAGAGCTCGACCTCTTCCACGAGCGTATCGATCGACTGCGAGATGGCGACGCGACCACGCAGGCCCTTGATAGTCGCGAAGAACCGGATGTGTTCGTTTCATGGCGAGCTCTGGGAAGCGCACATCGTGCAGTCGGCATACGCCCACGATGCGTCGGAACGCGTCGCACTCGAGCTCTGGATCTGGACGTAGTGATCGACCATAGAGCAGCACGTCGGCGGCGGCTGCAACCCCCTAGAGCATCGAGGTGGCCGCGGACTTGCCGGCGCCGTTATGGGCCTACCAGCGACGCGATCCGCGATCTGGCCCGAGGGAACTCGTCAGCGTGAGCGGGTCCACCACGGCGCGCTTTTCTCCGCTGCCCTCGGACTTATCCTCGCCGTCCGAGCGCTTGAACGTCTCTTGCCCAGTGTGCGTAGCTGCAGACCCGCGCCCGTGTGGTCTTGGGCGGTGAGCTCGGCCGGCAGAGGCGCCACGAGCGCCGCGCTGGACTGGTAGACCTGGCGGATGGATGCATGTCCAGAACCGTGGCTCCGTCCGTTGTTCGGGGCCCCATCGAGCGGGAGAGCGCACCGCGGCGCTAATGGCGCCCCCGGCTCAGCTGGTGGCTCCCCTTCTCGCGTCGACGCTCGGCAACTGGACCACGGTGGCGCTGCTGGCGAGTCGCATTCTTGAATACGTGGGCCTCGGCCGTGGTCACGCCGTCGAGCGACGTCACGGGGAACGCGAAGCGCCAGCGCCCAACGCCGTACTACACCGATATGCGCGGCCGTCGAGCTGAGGGCTGCGCGTCGGAGACTCGGAAGAAAGTGCCGCCGCCATGGAGCCGCGCCGCGGCCATCGGCACTTGCGGAGGAGGAGCGAGCGCACGAAGAGATTTTCGGTGGAGCTAAAAAACGCTTTTGTGTCCGACTGAGGGACGCTCTATTGAGAGCATTTCGCAGCCAATCACAGCCCGTGAGCTTCTCTCCGCCGCCGGCAAAGAGATGGGACATCGCGATCGTCTCGGTCTCGGCGGCGCACACTGGAGGCACGTGCTGGCGCACGGCGCCCGCGCTCACGCATTGCCCTCGCGGCCCAGGTTCTCACGAAGCGCGCGCGCACCCGAGAGAACGCGCTGCCCACGCTTGGTCGTGGTCGTGGTCGTGGTAGTGGTCGTCGGCGCTGACCGCCGACCGCCGACCGCCTCGTGGCCGCCCTCTCGCAGCGGACACCGTCCCCCTGTCCGGCACCGCGAACCACTGTAGTCCACAGCCGGCGACTGATTCCCGTTCGAGACCACGCGCACAACTACACCAACCAACCTTCGGGTCCAGCACGGCCGCGTTGGCGACCGCGAGCACACGTTTCTTCCAGCGGCCGGCACCAGCTAAGTTCTCGTCTCAGCAAGTCGGCGGCGGCGTGGCGACTGGAGCTGCGTCTTGAACGAACCACAGCTCCCCACTGAGACGTATGGAGCGCCGCTCTCTGTCAGGAACGTTGCGAGATCCGTGGTGCTGACGGAACGCAATGGCTCGTCTCTTCTTCCTCGAGCGTCACCTCTTTCGTCGCGCCGCCGCCGATGTCCCGCGCGCTGGGCGCGTGCGGCGTTCGCCACCGCACGGGGCAGTGCGCCGTGAGCGCTCACACTCCCCACCGCCCGTGCTGACGCGATCCTTTCCTGGAGACGGCGTAGCCAAGCGGCCTCGATCCCCCACAATGAAGGAGACTAGTCGTGCGCTGGGCTCACCAGTTTCGCCTCCAACGCGCCATGTGCCTGCCGCGACGCACGTCCACACACAGCAGTGTTGCCCGCTCGATCGGTGGGCGGTCTCTAAGCGCACCGGAAGACCTCTGCGTGACAACATGGATCGCGTCTTGAACGAGCCACACTTTCGAGCGAGCCGCACGCAGCGTCACCCTCGGCCACGGTCGTTGGGGGTTCGGTGTCGCCGTCGGAACGCGTTGTGCCGTCGCGTACTCAGTACACTCGCAACAACGCTGCTCAGGACGAAGTGTCTTCACGTCCCGGTTTTTTTACCACCATATTCGCGCTGGAACTTCTCTGTGTGCAACTATCAGATACGCGCGCCCCCGTAGGCTCGGCCACGTGGAGCTGCATGCTGCCGAGCCCATCCGTCGCTCGTGGAAGTGCTGCTGGCCAACATCGGCAACATCGACACGCGCACGCTGCTGCTCCACCTGGTGAAGTCGGACCACTCGGACGCGGCGATCGCGTCGCTGTTCCAGACGCGGCTCATCGACCGGCTCATCCAGCTGCTGGTGTCGTGTAGGCCACCGCGTAATGCGTTCGAGCGCGACCGCGTGGAGAACAGTTTCCTGCTGCTGCGGGAGATCATCCACGCGCCGTAGCTCACGGGCCGCGGCCTCGCCATCTCGGTCAAGACCATTCCGCTCGACAAGGTTACGGGCCAGGACGAGTACGTTTCGATTTGCGGCGCCTAACGTGAGATGGCCAACGTGTCGCTGCGCAAGTACCCGTCCCGCAAGGAGCGACGCTTGGTGCACTTATTCATGGAGCCGAACCAGGTGCGCATCGAGCGGCTCTTCGCGCAGATGATCGAGGAGCTCACATGCTGGAGCTCGCCGACCGCTGGCGGCGACCGCGCGCGTCGCAACAGCCTCGCGAACCTCGACTGCCTCGGGTTGCTGTCGCTCGTGGGCATGAGCCACCCGCGGCCCGTGTGCACGGCCACGCTCACGCACCTGTTTGAACTCACCGATACGGTCGACTTTTCCGAGGAACGCACTAAGAAGGTGGCCCGAACGCCGCGGCCGCCTCGACCGTCGGCATCGACTGCCTCAACTTTATGTGCTGGACGCACCTCGTGAGCACGGGCCCGCTGCTGGTCAAGAAGAAGCTGCGCAACGAGATCCAGCAGTGCCAAGTTGGTGTGAACTGCATGATGGGGCTCCGCGTCACGTCGATTCGCAGCGACGAACAGTCGTCCAAGTCGACCCTCACGGCGCTCGACGCGGGCTTTGTGCACACCAAGGGCAACCAGATCCACATCACGCTCGACGACATCAAGCGCGTCGCGAGCTGTAACTGGCACAAGCACGGCTTTGTGGTCACGTCGAGAAGCGCGTCACGCTGGGCACGTGCATTTGTTTCTCGTCCGAGCAGGTAATCACGTCAGAGAAACTCTTTGCGGCATCGAGGGAGGCGGAGAAAGAGAGTTGGATCAAGCTGCTGCAGCAAGTGATTGACGGTGACCTCATGGCGCTCGAGATCTTTTGCTCGGACGACTGGCGCAGCAACGTGCGTGAGTACCGCCGCCTGCGCGAGTGCCTCATCACGTCAAGGACCACGAGATGATGGTGTTCCTCAAGCAGGTGATCATGCTCGACAAGCGGCGAGCGTCCGGGTTCCACCTCTGGACGATCGTCAAGTTCCTCTTCGCCGTGCTGTCGAACGAGTCCAAGCGGCTTGACCGAGTGTTTGTGTCCTCGCTGTGCGTGCTCATGGTGTGCTACGAAAGTACTCAATGATGTACTTGCTGCTCGGTGAGATCACCAAGACGACGATCTTCGTGTTTGGCGACTTCAAGAACAAGCGTGGCTGTGGATCCACGGGCGCTGTGTATCGACGCGATGTCGCCTTTGGTGATGCAGACGATTCAAGCTCATGAGCGTTTCCCGGCAGTGGTTTTGGTGGTTAGGGCGATCAACCGTCTGGCTCTCGTGTACGCCGCGGAGTTTCATGGACACCTCGGAGGAGGCGCACGGCCGCGTGGTGGAGCTGTTTGGCAGTACTGAAAGCGTTGGAATCATGCCGATTTTCTTCAACAGCATTGCGACCGTGCTTCATATCTCAGTGCGACTGTAGTACGCGCGTGGACGTTGAGCAGCGATGTGCGATCGCTTTCTCTCCGTTGAGGCAACAAAATAGCGTATCTGGCGCTCTGTTACCGTAAGCAATAGCGGTTTAGGTACATACGCTATTGAGCGGATGTGGACCCTCGGATCGCGCCGCTCTTCTCCGCTCGGCACGAATGCTCGTGCCATCGTCCGCCTCTTTCTCTGTTTTCTTCTTAGCGGCCCGCCACGCCTTCTCCCCGTGCGCGGCTCCTTCACAAACGACTTCTCTCATTCCAGAATTCGCCGGCTCCCACGCACAGCGCTCTCCAATCGTCATCTTCCCCTCTCCCCACGCTTTCTCTCACGCCGCTACCTCACCGTCGTCGATGGCATCTTCAGCGCGTCCACCGCCACCAGGTGCAGCTACTGCGGCGACTGCTGTGCTCACAAGCCCGCACCTCCTCAAGCGAGTGACGAGTTTCCATCACGGGATCCCCGCGGTGCTGCTCCAGCTCGTCCGCGACTACGATGTGCTGGCCCCGTCTCGTCTCGGCGCGTTGTACACGCATTCAATCTACGACGACACTGTGGTGGGCCGCCTCGAGCACCTGGCACACGCTATCGGTTTTGCCGGCGATGTCCACGCCGCGAACACACTGGTGGGCATGTGCCGCGATGGCACTAAGGACCTCGCGTTCATGTTCCTGAACAATGCAGCTGTCAGTAACCATAAGCCGGCCATCCTCGAGTGGCTGCTCGACCGCGAAGTCGATGACTTGACGGTGAACTACAGCTCATGGGTGAATCGGCTTCTAATTCGCGGTGAGACGCGTCTGCTCTCGCGAGTTCAGGAACGCATCGGCGTCGATGGTGTGCGGTCGGGTCTCGCGTTAGTCATCTTTGATTACGTTGGGAGGCGCGGCGCCACCGACTCCCTCCGTTGGCTGCACGAGCGCGGGATCCAACCGAGCTTCTCCAACGCCAAGAATGCCATGCTGCCGCTTGCCATCGTCCACGGTCACCGCAGCCTCGTAGAATTCTACCTCCTCACGTCGCAGTTCCAGCTCAACATGCTCAGTCCGTATTCGTTTGCGAAGGTGCTGACGTCCATCAAGCCGTGTGTCGAGTATGATCGGCGGATGGCTCATACACTGGAGTGGGCTCTCGACTACGGCCTGCACTTCAACTCACACGTTGTGATTGCTTTGGTCCGCTGTGGCTTCTTCGCCAGTGCCCGGTGCCTCATCCAGTATCGCGCGCCGCCCCTCGTCGACGGTGCTTCATGATCTCTCGACCGTGAAGTGTCCATGTCTTCACAGGGTTCGTCGCTGGTAACGAGGACATCTCGCAGCCTGGAGGCTGAGCCCCTATCTCCGTCTCGTGTGTATGTGCTACCAAGTACAAGCATTTAGTCACAGCGACACAATTGCATTTTCTCCCTACAGTCTCTAACACCGTCCAAATCAGAATCCCAATTTCCTCAGCAACGCAAATGCCAAAACAAGTTGTGCTTGTCAGTGTCGCAGTCTGTTGACGACGTGACACCATCGCGGGGCCACTCCTGGAAGCAACGAGTCGTGCCGGCATTTATGTGGCTGGGCGGCGATGTGATCTGACCTGAGTTAACGGTCATCGTGAGTTCATGCACCTCGGGCTTCTCTTCGCTGTCCTCGAGTTTCAACGCCTTGGAGAGAGCGCGCAGCTGCAGAGTATCAGCCAAGCAGCCACAGCAGCAGCGCGTCCAGCAGCACGTACGCGCCCACGGTGTCGGCTGTGCCCGCCGCCAAACGTCGCCGTTGCGGATGACATAGCGGTCATCGAGAGCGCAAACACCGAACTGATCGGCGCCTCCGTACAAGCTGGTCGAGTCCCGGCGCGAACACGGTCGGGGCTCCGAGCGCGCCGCTGCAGTTGCTTCCGAAGTGCTATAGTTGAGCATGGGCAGGAGGACGAACAGGATGGGAGGGGAGAACAGCGTGTTGCTGGTGAACCACGAGACTAGCACTGCGCTGTTGGAGACGCCCGCCCATGATCTCTGTCATGGGGTGTGATCTCGCGGATCTTGATCTCGTTGTCTTGGGCGGTAGCCGTGGGCATGGACGACGAAAACTTGATGAAGTCGAGCTGGAAGAAGAGTCCGATCTCCAATTGAGTAGACATAACGACAGACCGCGTTCTGTAGCGCCACGTCAATGTCCAGCCCGGTGTGATGGATCCGCAATGCGCCTATTTGCTTGCTGTGTGCAACGACTGCTTTGCGTTCTTCTGCGGCAAAGCCGCAATGGTTGCCGGCACCAGCAAGTTGGCCGTGTATTCGGCTGCGGTGACGCGTTCTGCTAGCGCTGTGTGACGTAGTTCGTGGCGTAGTCGGACAGGAAGCTGGAGAACCTGAATCTCCTGGGTCGTGGCAAACTGGATGAGGAAGACCGGCGGGACACCGATCGCTCGAAAGACTTTTTGTCGGGCTGAGAGATCCACCAGCAAATGCACAGCTGTGGCTTAACTTGTGCGGGGACCGGCGGTGTCGACATCAGTAGTATGAGAGCAGCGCGCTTGTCAATAAGTCGCGGCTATCTTGTCGTTGACGTGGTGGTCTCAGGTGTTGGCGATCACCATAAAAAAGTCCTCGAGCGTCGTGACCGAGATGCAGTACTCGCTGATGGTCAGAGAGGTCTTATCGGAGTCCAGCAAAGAGCGCGACGAACTGCGCGACCGACCGCTTCGAGAGCGTGCGCACGACCTTTGAGCCGGACTCGCTCGCGAACTCCGACGCGTCGGGGTGCCAACGTGCGTCTGGTGAAGCGCCAACGGTGTCGAGCTAAAATGCACGTACAGCAGTCGCACCGCCGCATTCTTGGGTCGTGAGCACAACTCCGCGACGCTCGCGCTACTGGCGCACCACGTTCCGAGTGACGCGGCGTGCGTACGGGTCCTTCCATATCCGAGGTCGGCTCGTCGATAAACACCAGCTTCGTACTGTCCCCCCGTGAGCGCGCGGACGAGTCCACCACTGAGCTGAGCTTACGCTTGCACCTCTGGCCACCCGAGAGCGCTTTGGCGACCACGCACCGGGGCCGGGAAGACGAGAGTTCCAACCTCTTTCACGAGCGCATCGATCGACTGCGCGATGCCGACGCGGCCACGCAGGCCCTTACTCGTCGCGAAGAACCGGAGGTGCTCGTCTACGGCGAGGTCTGGGAACAGCAGGCTATGCCGTCGATATACGCTCATGATGCGTCGGAACGTGCCGCTTTCCGGCTCTCGAGCTGAATACCATAGAGCAGCATGTGGGCAGTGAGCTTGGCCGGCACGGGCGCCATGAGCGCCACGCGGGACTGGTGGACCTGGTGGATGGAATGCCCAGGACCGTGGTCTCGTCGGTCGTTCGGGGCCCCATCGAGCGGACGAGCGCGCCAGGCGTCCGGCTGAGCTGGTGGCCCCCCCAACGCGTAGACACTCGGCGACTGGACCACGGTGGCGCTGCTGGCGAGCGTCATCTTGGACTTGGGGCCTTGACCGCGCAGAGCTGTACTGGACTGGTACGCGCGGCCGTCGAGCTGGGGGCTGCGCGTCGGAGACCGGAAAGAAAGAGCCGCCGCCCGCGCCGCCCGGAGGACATTGCGGCCGCACGGCAGAAAGAGCGAGCGAGTTGATGAGAACCCATGGAATGGGCACGCCACCCCGCCAGCCCATTCCGGTACCGGTATGTATACCGGTATACCGGTGGATTACATCTACAGTTGAACTTGAAACAGAAATACAGTTAGCTCACCATATAAGAGCTCACTATATATGAGCCAAAACGATACAAGAGCATCGACCCTCGTGCCCCAACGGACAGCATACAAAATCGCTGTCAAATCCCGTTTTGGCCTAGAAGAGCACACAAGCATAAGAGCCGAGATTTTCGAGACAAATGTGCTTTATTGAGGTAAAATGTTATTATAAAGGAGCAATGACTCTATGTTTTCATACATCCAGGCAAAAATCAATGTATGCGGGTTTGCGGGGTGACATTGGCGACATGCAGGTGTGTGATGTAGTCACTAATGTGACACTACAGTGAAAATGATGCTCATAAACGGAGTTTTATCATAAGAGCAGTGGCATTTGTCGTATCCGAAAGTGTCCCTTATTTATATGGTGAGCTAACTGTACACGGCATTTTCAAGTGCATAATTTATTACTGTGTGTTCAAGGATCCAACACATTATTTATGCTCGTATTTTGCTCAAATAGATTTAGAATGCATATACTGATGCCCTGCGTGCCGCGTCGCCCTCGCGGAGAGGAACGAGAAGACGCTCAGCAGCCGTAGGACGAGAGCGTGGTCACGAGCACGGAGGTCTGCGCGCTCGCGTGCTTGGCGAGCCGGCGAGAGTCGAGGAGGCTGGTGAACGGGACGAGGAACAGAGCGTGCGCGCGCGACGAGCAGGACGAGCAACGCGTGGTCCACGAACGCGGCGCACGAGCTCCATGGCCGACGCCACGCGAGCGGTCTAGCCTCTTGAGCTACAAGAGGGCCGCGCATGTTCACGGCATTACGCGCGGCCCTTTTGTTGCAGCTTTGGTTGTGTTTGTCGATCTTCGTACGAACTCGAACCATGAAAACGAAGATGCAGTCGCTGGGATCTCAAGCCGCGACTACTGGAAGACCGAGCGGTAGACGCCGCCGTCCGTCGCGGCGGAGCGAGCGTGGGCGGGCGTGGCGGGCGTGAGCGGCATCTCGGCAGCATGCACTCCGCTGTGCACGTCTACAGGAGGGCGGGAGGTGTGTACTGCTGTTGAGCCGTCGTTACGGATCTCCTCATCGTGATTTGCAGATTTCAGTGTTGCAACTTCAACTTGGTGAGCCAGTACGATACCGGTACTACCGGTGGCCGACGGCAACCACCATCGAAAGTGGATGCATCGTCATACATGTACTTCCACGCCTGGAAAAAGAAAACGCTTCAGGCAGTTCGTGTGGACCTGTGAGGCAAATTTGAGCGGCGCATGGAGAAGCGCGTCACCGGCCTTGAGCTGGAGTACGTTGCCGGCACCAGAACTCTCGTCGTTGGTGACCTTGATTATTGTGAGGTCATACCCGACACCAAACAACTTCTTAGTTTAAAAAGCAACGAGTCCACGCAGCGCGGCTTTCGACATTATCACGATGTGGTCGCCCAGCACGGCGGCCACGTACATAGAGTGCGTCATGGGCACAATCACACGAGCTTCGCACTGATCGCGTAGCGCTACGGGTCCAACTCTGAGGTCGGCTTATCGAATACACGAGCTTGCTGTCACGCGCAAGATGAAGCGATATATTGAACTTGCACTTCTGGTTGCTCGAGAGGTTCTTGTCAAGCACGCGGCGGGGTCCCGAAATTCCGACCTTCTACACGGGCGTGTGAATCCACTGCGCGAGGGCGAAACATCCATGTAGGCCCTTGATAGTCGCGAAGAACTGGAGGTGCTCGTCCATAGGATGCTCTAGGAAGAGTACCTCATGCTGGAGATACACTCACGATGCGCCGCACTCGAACTGGAGCAATCGACCAAAGACTTCGGCGGGAACATAGTGGGGAGAATCAAGATGGTCCTGGTCTTGCCGGCACCATTGTGGTCTTGAAGCAATGTGATCTGGATAGAGTAAAACGCCACCGTGAGCTGGTTCCTGCGCGTTGGTCATCGCCGTTCTCGAGCTTAAAAGTCGTGGTGAGCGCACACAGCTGCATCCCCGCCAGTGTGTTACTGGACAGTAAGAATCACCGACACAGGGGTACACTAGACTGGTGATCCGCAAGGATCCTCACGACTGTGGTCGTTGGCGTTCGCGCGCTTAGTCAAAAAGCGAGCCCAATGAGACGCCGTAGTACCACACGCCGAGTTGCGGGCTCCCCGAGGCGCGAAAAGGTGGAGACTGAAGCATGTTGGGGCTGCTGGTGAGCGTCATCTTCAACTTGTTTGCGTGTGGCCACCAGTACTCAAACTGGGATAGAAAGTACCACAGTTTGCGCACACCGTACTGATGTGGAAGCACTTGCTCAAAGTCCCAGCCCAGGATCAGCATAAGTATCGTGTCGAGCAGCAGGAAAGCGCTCATTGCCCCGGCCATGGGCACACCATCAAACGCTGTCGTGGACGCAGCTGCGGTACGCAAAGCCTGTGCCGAGCTGCGCCTCCCGTATAAACGGTCGATGGCCAGCGCGAACGCCGTTGGCGCCGCGAGCGCACCACCGTACTTGCTGCCGTCGAGCTTGGGCTGCACGTCGAAGAACGGGAAGAAGAGCAGCAGCCAGAGCAGGACCGAGAAGATCGCGGCCGAGCGCGACTTGCGGAAGAAGGGCGTGAGCGCGTACGCAAACGCGACGATCGCGAGGCTGAGCGTCCAGAACACGAGCGTGACGGTCGCGTAAGGCGTGGTTGAGAACACATTGCCGTACTTGAGCATGGCTGCGAGCACAAACACGATGGGCAGCGAGAGCAGCGTGCTGGTGCTGAGTGACCCACGACAGCAGCAGCGCGCTGATGGAAATGCCCATGATCTTCATCATCTCGCGCATCTTGATCTCCTTCTCGTGGACCATGGCCGCTGTCGTGGACGACACAAACTTGATGAAACTGAGCAGGAAGAGAAGCCCGATGACGCTCTGTAACGACCGCATCGTGCCCGTCCAACGCCGAGACCGACGCCAGGTTGACGCAGAGCAGTCGGTTGTCTAGCGCAGATGCTACCTCGCGGTTCGACTTGTATGGAGACTCCGCATCGACGAAGGCCAGCGCCACGTGAGCATACACACGAACAAGAGCGCCGACAGCGCGCACCAGCACGCAGCGCTTGGGAGTCTTGACGGGGAGAACTATGTCTTGTTGGCTCGGGTGCTGCCGGTTCGAGAGGAATGAGGACGCAGATAAACGATGAAAGGTCGGGCTTCTATTCCCGATGACGCCCAGGAAGTCAGTCCTGGAGCAGCCAAGTTGAAGGAGCTCCAGATGACGGGTTCGACAAGAAACCCGTTGTCAACACTGACGACCCTCATGGTGGGGCCTGACTTCCACTTCGCATAGTATTTCTCATTCTAACAGTTGACCCATTGACCCATGAACCCGTAAACCCGTACGCCGTAGGTCGCTGTGGGTGACTGACATGGAGCGACGCTTGGTTTCCCTCGAACGCCCGCCTGCAACGCCAACCAGCAGCATTCTTGTCTAGTTCGAACCGCCGCTTCCAGGCCACATCCTCTGGGCGGCTGGATCTGAACAAGATTGAGCGCTTTTGAGCTCACTTTCGTGCATTTCGATTATCACGATGCTAAGATACTCGCTCAGGCCATCCAGCCCAACCACTTGGGAAAGTGCTACTGCGTACTGAGTATGTCCGTGGCCCATGTGAAGCACACCGCCTCATGTGGTGAAGCAGATACGAGCTCACTCTGCTTCACCACATCAGGCGGCCCACGTCGTCCAATGTCTGATTTCCCTTTCGTCCAATCGCCCTATCACAAGAGCCGCTCAACTACATACCTCCTGGCTTTCCCAAACCAGGTTCTCACGATCAGCAGACGAAGGAATTCGAGAACCCCAAAGCCACATCGCCAACCTGGGAGCTGCATGCAAGGTGTTGCAAGTGGCACACGCGTTTTTTGATCCGGACAAATCCGCTCTTTTTGCGCGCGACGGCACGAGACCGAGCGGCGCCTTGTGCGTCCACACTCACACACCTTCGCCGTCGGCTCCATAAGTTTTGTGTGCGGGCGACGAACGGGCATGTACACACCCCGGGTGTGTGACACCCGCACCCAAATAAATGCATTCCATGATGCTGGCGACACCGGCACACACAGAACCGACGGCGAGATCCCGGTGGACCGCTGGGGAGGTACAGTACGCGTTGCGGCTTGGGTTGGGTACTGTACCTCCGGTCAGTCCCACTGAGATGGACCGTCGTTGCACCTTACAACAAGAGACTCGGGCTGACCCGATAAAAGGGAAACATCGTGGAGGCTTCCGACCGCGCACTGTGGAGCGAAACTCGCTTTCTGTGCAAGAGTATGTTACATTTTGTATGTTCGTCTGGCGAATGGCGCAAGAGAGGAGAAAACAACCCTTCTAAGTCTCATGGAAACCCACTCGTTCATGTGATAGACTGGAGGGAACGCTAATTTTAATGATTAAAATCGAAACCCTCACTTCAATCACTTTCTACAGGTTTTTAATCCTAGAATTCCTACAGATTACACTTTTGACGCCAAGCGTGTCACCAGGTACTAATCTATACACCCGAAGAAGAAACGAAGGATGGTACTTCGAAGTCCCTGCCTTCTAATCTCCAGGAGCACAGGGTATCGCGTGCGACCACTGCATACAGTACTGTGCTTAGAACTCCCCGCCCACAATCAAACCACACAGCTAGCTACCCATAGTATTTATGGGAGGATATGAAGTTGCGCGCGGTGAGAAAAAGGGTCAGTGGACTTGCTGTGTTAGAGAGCGCGTTTCAGTGCTAAATCGGAGTTTGAGTTTCGAGAAGCGGAGATTTAGTGCGAGGCAGGCGAACCCAGCCCATCTCCGCGAATGTCGGGTCGATGTTGCCTCAATGACGCATTTGAATGCGGACCGGTCTGATCGTGGGTTGTGGATAAAAGCCGGGAGTTGCACTCGTCTGGTTGAAGAGGGGCACTAAGGTACCGTCGTGAGACGCGCTTTCTGTGCACCTGCACTTCCTACAGCGTCTGGCTGTCGAACCCTTCGGGCAGATCAGTCCGACGTGAGACTCTACATCCACCCTGTCCCTACGTGCACCGTTCCATTCTGCTCTACAGTAGCAAGGCCCAGGGGCCTCGCTGGGCCAGGGAGGCTTCGTCTCCAACGAGTCACTTCGTCTGGACGGGACTGGAGTGGAACTCATTCACACGGTCCCACGCCGCATCCCCTCGCGAGGCCTTTTATCCACAATGTGTTCGTCGCCATTGTGGGTGAAAGAGCCTTCAGTCCCGCGGGGTAGACTAAAAAGCGAAGGCTGCGGGAAGGTCGTTTGACTAAGAACCCTTGATGCCTTGATGTGCTGCCATTGCCCTCGCTGGTCTTCCTAGTGTAGGGCTCCTTGGAGAGACCCTCCTGCTGGGGGAGAGTCTCTTTCGTTCGTTCGCTCTTGACCCCCCCCTCGGTCCCGGCTAATCGGCCCGACCGCCTCCTCAGCGCATTTCATTCTCCAAATCGCGGTCCAAGACTCAAGTCTCCAGCCAAGAACCTTCGAAGAACCATGCCCGGTGCTGCTGTTGCCGGTGATCTGACCGAGCGCGTCTCGTACGTCTCCTCCACGACCAAGCACGATGCCGGCTACGTCGACGCCAAGACGCCCGGCGCGGACATCGAGGGCGGTGCCCTCCGTGCCGGTGGCCGCCCGGACATCTGGAGCAAGGACTACATCGGCGTGCTCATCCAGTACGTCGGCGTCGGTCTCGTGTACGGCACACTGCCGGCGCTCAACTACCCGATGCTCCAGCAGTACCTCAACCTCGAGGGCACGCAGTACGTGTCGGCCAACGTGCTGATCAAGCTGCCGTGGTCGTTCAAGGTGCTCTACGGCATCCTCACGGACTGCTTTCCGATCTTTGGCTACCGCCGCCGCCCGTTCATGATCCTCGGCTGGACGCTGTGTGGGCTCATGCTGCTCGCCATGACCTGCTTGAAGATCGGTGAACCGTACTACCTCGACCCGCTGCTTCGTGAGAAGAAGCCGTCGCTCTACACGGAAGCAGACAAGCTCTTGATCAACCCGGAGGCGCGCGACCGCGGTGGCAACCTGATCATTCTCATGATGCTCGCGGCGCTGGGCTACGTCGGCGCTGATGTCGCCGCCGATGGCATGGTCGTTGAGCTGGCGCAGCGCGAGCCTGAGCAGGTCCGTGGTACGACGCAGACCACGATCTACATGATTCGCACGATCTTCGTCATGGTCTCGCAAATTCTCGTGGGCTTCTGCTTCAACGGCGAGGACTACGGCGGCAGCTTCGACTTCTCGCTGTCGTTCTGGCAGATGATGCTCATTCTGCTCTTGGGCACGCTCCCGGTCATCCCGTGCACGTGGTTCTTCATCAAGGAAGAGAAGCACCCGGGCGTCAACTTCAAGAACTACATCTCCGAGTTCTGGGAGCTGATCCAGTCGCGCGCCATGTACCAGGTCATCGCGTACAAGTTCTTCTCGGGCGTGTTCGAGAACATGGGCACGACCGTCGGCGGACCTATCTCATCGTACTGGGCCGGCGTCGAGCCCATCAACGACAGCATCGCCGGCGTGCTTGGCCAGGCCGTGTTTGCGTTCATTCTGTGGGGCACGATGAAGAAGGGCCTGGGCTGGAACTGGCGGCTGATGCAGGCGGTCACGCTGATCGCTGTCATGGCCATCGACTCGGTCGCCGTGTTCCTGACGACGTGGGATGTCGTGCGCTCGCAGTGGTTCTGGGTCGGTACGCCGATCGTCGAGTACGTGCCCTACGGCGTGCAGTTCATCGTCTCCACGTACGTCGTCGTCGAGCTCGCCGGCGAGGGTAACGAGGGCGCCGTGTACGGCCTGCTTACGACCGTGTCGAACCTGTCGGGCACGTTCGCCTCGACCATCACCAAGAACATTGGCGCCGCCTTCGACGTCACGAGCGCCGACATCGCCGAGGACTCGGACCACGTGCGCACGCACGTGACCTACGTCTACCTCATCATGTACGGCTCGCAGCTCTTCAGTCTGGTCTTCCTGCCGATGCTGCCGGCGCAGAAGCGCCAGACCCAGGAGCTTAAGGCCAAGGGCGGCAAGAGCAAGTTTTTCGGCGCGTTGACGGTCTTCTACGTCACGTTCGCGCTCTGCTGGTCGATCATGGTCAACGTCATGTCCATCTACCCGAGCACGAGCTGCTACAAGCTCGTCGGCGGCAAGGGCTGCAAGAAGACCAAGTAAGCCACTTGGTCCCGTACGATGGCAGAGTACGTGTCAGCCACGCTTCAGCACCGTGGTCTGGTGGTAAGTAGTTTGTGGTAACCGACTTTCTCCAAAGGATCTAATTTGTGTCGCGCCAGCCAAGGAGTGGCAGTAACAAACAGTAATGAGAAGGAGATTCACGTCTGTTATTTTCTGTCCTCCTGCTCTCTAACAGCGGTAATAGGCTGTGCTGATCGGTTGCACGTACTCGTAACTGGAAGTGATGCCACGCCCTTCGCGAACCTACAGGCGCCGAAAACCGCATTCGTGACCCGAGCAACTACTACTCCTGCTGAGTAGTGCTGGTAGTACTACTAAGGTTACTACACAACCCGTCCTCAGCCATGAAGTGCGAGCGAATGCCACGATGTGGTGGCACTGGCTGGGAAAGCGCCGTTCAGCGTGGTTGATGCGGATCGATCTGTGACATGTGTCGATGGTTTACCAAATGGATACATCTGTGACTTGTGACGCTCGCCTCACGACACAGTCGACGTGGCGTGTTGCGCCAATCCGATGGCGCAAGTGGCGCAAAATGCGACGCGGTCCTTCTCACGCGGAGACGGCGACGCGACTCCTGACCTCCTGTCTGCCGGTCCCGCCCCAAAGTCCAGCTGCCCCCGCGGGTGACATTCACGATCGACCGTGGATCGCGTGGGGTCGAGAGCATCTCGCCGGAACCTGAAGTGGAGGCGCCGTTCATTCGAAAAAATTCACTTCACACCAACACTCACGGGTGCCCTGCTGCGGCGGATCCAAGCCCACACCCAGGGTGTGGGCGTTGACCGGGGTATCACCCAACCGCGAGCGACCAAGAACGGTCACCCTGCGTATCGTATCCACTCGCCTATTAAGTTAATACCAATCCGCGTTGGCGTTTCTCCTCTCGACGTCAGGCACCGTGTTTCCTTCCTTGACCCTGTAAAATTTTCCTCGTGTGTATGTGTGGCTCCCGAGTGTCAAACCGCCGCCTTCCACGGGCTGCAGTCCCGCGTCATCGCCGGTAGGCACATCGCTCCTCCTTTTTCTTCTGGGGGAAAGTGAGGGTCGGAGAAAATTCGGGGGCCTGGTGGCGGATCCAGTGCGATGCATACCTTATGAAAAAGGTTCAAATCTGCTGTGTCGGTGTCTCTGCACGTGTCCAGTTCAGTCTTGGCCGTGCGCTCGCCTCGCGTGAATTTCCGCCGAGTGAAGGCGCCGCGTTTCCACCTCCCCGACCACAAGCAAGACGACGACGCGCTCCGCACGAGAGCGATCGCGGCGCGGTGACAACGACATGAACGACACCAACGACGTCCGCAGCGCCACCCCCATGGACGACAGCAGCGATGAGACACTCCAGTTTACGTCGGCGGTCAAGGCGAAGGATCACATCCGCCCGTACCTGGAACAATGCGGCCACGTCATTCGTATCCCCAGGAGCACCGGCAGCTACAAGAAATTGGGAGTGGCTGGATGTATCGCGGCCAAGTGCTGGCTCACATGCGTGCAGTGCGGCTTGGCGCTCGTGATCAACACCATGCGCAGCACAAACGGTGCCTTCTACACGCTGGATCCCCCACTTCCCACGCACATATGTCCCGGTGCGCCGACTTCGCCATCCGCGGCGTCCAGTGATGGAGACATGGTGGACGCTGGATTCGCCACCGACGAGCCCATGCCAACGGCGAGCCGAGAGCTGGGCGACGTCCGCATTGAGCGTGCTGGACCGGCTAGGCGTATTCCACAAGATTTGGTCGACCAGAACGCGCGCGACCTGGATGAAGTGGCCGCCGCGAGACGCGAGAGAACTGCTGCCGCTGGGGTGCAGTTCCAAGCACGTGGATCCGAAGACTCGCGAGGTGCGGTAGAGCACGACGCAGACGACGAGGCCGCTGCTGGTCGGCGCGAACGCAGCACAGCGCGTCACCAGCGCGAGCAAGACCTTAGTGACGCTCTGGGTGAGACGTTTGATGCGATCACCGAGGCGTCGTTCGACGAGCACGCCATGGCGACGTTCATCCAAGATCTCGCTGCAGCTACTCGCATGTACCTGGTTCGTGTTCGTTCAGTCCAGGCAGACGCTGGCGACGGTACCTCAGGCTCTGCTGGCCCCCGCGACCGCCGGCCCTAAGCTCGGTAGAATAGCCAGAGGCGGCGCTTGACCACTACGACAGCACGTCACGGCACGCGACCTCCGGCGCCAGTGCGTGTTTTCATTTCTCTCTCGCCCACTCACCCGGCCTGCACACGGTGGGCATGCATCTTACATGCCACAAGTAAACAAAACATCTCTTTGCGTTCGTTACCGTGCTGTCTTGATTGATCCAACGGCTGTCTTCGCCTAGCTCTGAAAGCTCTTGCAGGACGTGTCCACGTGATGTTTTGCTTCACTCACTTCAGTTTCCCCAGCAACATGGCTACACTTTCGCTTTGGTATCTGATACCCATCAACAGAGGACTCACTGTACTCATGCCTTTGACCGCGCTTCCAGTCTTCTTCCGCCAACATCAAATCCCCCACTCGGCCACCATGGTGCGGGTCGCGGTCGTGGGCTGCGCGCACGGCATGCTGGACGACATCTACGCGACCGTCCAGTTCATCAACGAGATGGATCCGGCGCGGCCCATCGAGCTGCTGCTCTGCTGCGGCGACTTTGAGTGCATGCGCAACACGCGCGACCTCGAGACGCTCGCGTGCCCGCCCAAGTACCGCGCAATGCACGCGTTCCACCAGTACTACAGCGGCGCCAAGCGCGTGCCCGTGCTAACGGTCTTCGTGGGCGGCAACCACGAGGCCTCGAGCTACCTCCACGACCTCCACTACGGCGGCTGGGTCGCGCCCAACATGTTCTACCTGGGCGCCGCCGGCTGCATCTCGGTCGGCGGGCTGCGTATTGGTGGGCTCTCGGGCATCTTCAAGCCGCAAGACTACGCGGCCGGCCGCTACGAGCGCGAGCCGTTTGACAACAGCACCATGCGCAGTATCTACCACGTGCGCGAGGTCGAGGTGTTCCAGCTCTCGCACTTACAGCGGCAGGACAAGACGCGGCTCGATGTGTTCCTCTCGCACGACTGGCCGCGCGGCATCGAGCAGTATGGCGACGTGGCCACGTTGCTGCGCAAGAAACCGTTCTTCCGAGACGAAGTGCAGAACAATGCGCTGGGCAGCCCCGCAGGTGAGCTGCTGCTGTTCCAGCTGCGGCCCGCGCACTGGTTTGCCGCGCACCTCCACGTCAAGTTTGCCGCGGTCGTACGTCACCACCCGGCGGCTGGCACTACTACCGAGGCAACAGCAACCACATCAGCAACTGAGGAAGAAGGTGGCAAGGACGGCGATGCGGCGGTGCCGACGGCCACCCCCGAGGAGGAGATGACCAAGTTTTTGGCGCTGGATAAGTGTCTTCCGCACAAGGAGTTCCTGCAGGTGCTCGACATCCCGACGCCGGGTGACAAACGCGAAGCGGAAGCGAGCGAGGGCGGAGACGCGGAGCAAACGGAGCCGCGCGCGCCGCTCAAGGTGTTCATGGACTTTGAGTGGCTCGCGATCCTGCGCGCGACGCACCACTTGGTGTCATCCGAGCGGTACGCGCCGCGCGTGCCGGCGGAGGAGCTCCCAATCGACGAGGGGGATATCCAGTGGGTGCGCGACCGCGCGGCCGAGTTTGTGCGCGAGAAGGGGCTCGACAAGGACGTCGGCGAGTGGGTCTCGGACTTCGTCAAGACCGCGCCGGCGTACGGCGAGGAGCACACGTGGGCGGCGCCGCCCGCCGTGGGCAATCCGCAGACCGACCTGCTGCTCGAGCTGCTCAAGCTCCCGCACATCGTGACGACGCCGTACTCGGGGGCGAGCGCCGGTGACGCTGCCACGGTCCGCGTGGAGGACCCGAACGCGATCGACATTGACCTGGACGACGACGACAACGATATGGAAGAGGCGGATAAGACACCGGATGCCGCACCCGCCGTCGAGGACCCGAACGAGATCGACCTGGACGAGTAGAGTGCTCTGTGTCAATGTCAACGATAACAAGGTTGCCTGTCTCATGGGTGAAGCGGATTCTCGAATGGTCAGTACACCAGAAGAGGCCAGCGCGAGGTCTGGAAATACATATCTGAACCGAAACGGCACTCAACAACGTAACTCCCTCTCACATGCTTTTGCGTTGGAACAGGCCGTTGTCCGCACTCGCAGTTTTTCTCTCTCGCTTCGCGTTTCCCAAGGCGACAGATGGGGCTACGTCGCGCGCTCGCACTGGTCGCGCTCAGCGTCGCGCCGCTGCCTGGGGTCCACGCCGCCGTGCGCCGCATCGTCCACTTCTCGGACGTCCACCTCAACCTCTCCACGAGCGGCGACGCAGCCGAGCCCTCGCGTACACGGCCACGGTACGGTGCTGACACGCCGTTGAGTCTGTTGGACTCGGCTCTCCAGTACGCGTCGCGCGTTGTGCCCCAGCCGGACGTGCTACTGTACACGGGCGATCACGTGACGCACGGAGATCGCTTCTCCAATGACTACATCCGGAATGTCGTCGAGACGAACGTTCGGCGACTCGAGTCCTACTTCCCCACGGATCCAACGACCAAGCGGCCGCGCCACGTGACGGCCATCACAGGCAACTCGGACAGCAGTGCGTCTCACGTATCGCTTTAACTAATACCAGCCTTCGCCTTCTGACATCTCACTGTGTGTGTATAGACCAGAGCTACGCGATGGTCGTGACCGATCCCGACGCGACCAGCACGAGCACCACCACGAACGACGCGCTTTCCGTGGTGTCTCCCGTCTGGGCGTCGTCGCTCTCGCCTTCCGAGTATAATTTCTTCGAGCGCCGCGGGTACCTCCAGTACGACATCGACGACAAGCTCACCGTGCTCACACTCAACACCGTGCCGTACTCGGTGGGTTTTGTGGTTCATCCGCCTCGAAGTATTTGTCGTTTTCCTGACGTTTCCTTTTTTGTGGACACACGTAGCCGTCCCACTACCCGGACACGTCGTACCTGGAAGATCCTTTCGGCCAGTTCGCGTGGCTCAACGCCACCCTGCGTAGTCTTCGTGCTGCATCACGCGTCGTGTTCATCGCGGGCCATATCCCGCCGATCGTGGACTCGAACCGTACTGAGGTTATGTGGCACGAGCACTACATCCGCACGTACCGAAGCATCCTGGGCGCGTACCGGGACGTCGTGAAGGCACAGCTCTTTGGCCACGTACACAGTATCGAATTTCGCATCCCGCAGGTCGAGCCGTCACACGAAGCGCCCCTTCCGCCGCTGTTCACGAGCGGCGCGCTGTCACCCAAGTACGGCAACAACCCGTCGTTCACCGTGTGGGAGTACGACGCCGGCACGTACGAGATGCTCGACTACTCGATCTACTCGACCGAGTGGGGCGGAGCAGTCGATCGGCCGTTTGAGTGGACGCAGCTCTTCCAGGCCAGCACCATGTACGGCGTGTCGTCACTATCGGCGTTTGAGCTCACAAAGCTCCGCTCCCGCATGGAGAGCACTGCGTCACTGCCGTCGGCATCGTCGTCGTCGTCGTCGTCGCTCTCGCTGACCGATTACTACTGGAACATGAAGGCGCGGTCGTACAACTTGCCACCGTGCGACAACCCACTCTGTCGCGCGCGCACGATGTGTACGCTCACGTGGTGGCCCACACAGGCGGCGTTTGCGGACTGCGTGCGCGCGCGGACGCCCGCGCACTCGAGCGATCTCCACGCGCTGCTGCTCTCGCATCTCGTCATGGGCTTCGTCGCGCTGGTCGTGGCCTACACTGTCGTGTGCGCGGTGGCGCGTCGCCAACAGCGCGTGGCTCACGGGATGCCGTATGCAGCACTGCACGCGCGTAGTAGTCCCAAGCAAAAGGTCAGGCCCCAGTGGAGCGCCTCCAGGCAGGGCAACTCCTAGAAACGGCGGTTGAATGAAAGTTGTAGCCATGTGTACGAGCAGCTCATTTGGGTGTATACCATATCCGGATACTATACACGTCATCATCCGGATACGAGGCTTTCCATCGTTCCCCACAACCAAAGACGAAAATGAAGAGCTGGGTGCGCGGCGCGGCGCGCCAGGCGCGCGCGGGCGGCGTCAGCGGCCCGCCGCTCGAGTACAAAGTGAACCTGCAGCGGCT